>VXBS01000254.1:64774-84726 GCA_013400255.1 Sitta europaea
CGGGCCCGCGGCGGCGAGCGGCGCTGTCACAGCCCGCCCGGCCCCTACACAGCGCTGCCGGCGCGCGGCCCTATGGGAGCTGTAGTCCCTTGCTCCGCCCTGCTCGCCTGCAGACACCAGCCCGCTCTCCGCAGAAAAACTACAGTGCCCAGGGCTCCACGCGGCCCCAGGGTCGGCCCCGTCGGCGCGCGGTGCATTGTGGTACGTGCAGTCCGGTGCGCCCGCCCGCCGCGGCGCCATGGCCTGAGGGCATTAACTGTCCCTGGAGCGTTCTCTAAGGCCGACAGTATCGCGCTCGAGATACTCTGCGTTTGGTTTTTTGTTTTGTTTTGTTTTTTTTTTTAAACCTTGGTAAGATCCTGGCTCAGAATAGCAAGAATCAGCTGAACTGCAAAACTCCCGGTTATCCCCAGCCCATCCTGCTGCCAGCGCTGGTCCGCCTGCCCTCAGGAGCGAGCGTCCTGCAGTGTGTGTAAAAAGAGTCACGGAGTGCAAATGAGTCATTCTGTTAACCGCCTGGGTTTGCAGGTACATTGTGCATTCTTTCCAGTTTAATATATAACCCCACGTTGTAAAGACCTACACAATTAAGTTAGGAAACGGACTGATTTATTCAAGGAAGTAAAATTCATTAATATCTGAATAAAGCTAAATTTAAAGGAAAAAATTGGGGGTGGGGGAGTGTTCTCTCAATCTTTCATTTTTGGCATTTGTTTGTATGTTGAGGTTTTTGTTTGGTTAGGTATTTTTACGGTAAAAAACATTAGACAACTGGAAGCTAAACTTTGCCCCTGTCCAGCAGTTGTGTCAGAGACCACCCGGACACTCCAGGTATTGTAGGCATAAAGCAGGCACTCGAGACAAATCCAAACTCAAATAAAACGCTGCATTGGCTTTGCTGTTGAGCTGCTCCGTGGGGAAACAGGAACAGGAGGTTTCAATCCTGATGTTACAGTGCAACCTACCGATCGGCAGGTGGAATTTGGAGCGCCGCTCTTCAGGAGAAAATCCACAAGCAGCAGCCCAGGGCACCCTTGCCGTGCACGGGGCAGCGCCAGCACCCACACTGCCCCAGGGGCAGGCACTGGTTTTTGTACTACAAACTACGTGTTAGTTATTTACAGCCATGATCCAATGCCTATCACCTGTGTTAGACAGTTACATTCTACTCTAATCCAATCCCCAAGTGCCAACATTTGTATTGTATTTTATACACCGGAATGGACTGACCAGGGAGGTGATGGAGTCACCGTCCTTGGAGTTGTCATGTTAGTGCCATGGTCTAGCACGGTACACGGTCTACGTTAGACTCAATGATCTCCTAGCTCTTTTCCAACCTAACTGATTCTANCGGTGACCGCTGCCGGCGGCCGTGCGCGCTCCTCAGGGAGCGCACAACTTCCAGAAGCTTCCAACTTCGCGGGGGATGTGGTGTCGCTTCTTGGGTCCGTCTCCCGAGAGAGAAGCCCTCCTCCTCTCCATCAACACCCGGACGGGCAGGAGTAGCGTGGGGGCCGGGGCAGGCTGCCCGCGCCCGCTGCCCTTCCAGGCTGCTGTCGCCACGGAGAAGCTGCCCTCCTTCCGCGGGCATCTTCCCTCATGCCCAGCACCTGCGGGGCGGTTTCGCTCCCCGGCAGCCGCGGGGTTCGTGTCCTGGTGTGCGGCCGGGGCTCCCCGGTGCTGCCCCCAGGCCCTCCTCAGCCCCCCACCGGCGCCTTTGTGCCCATTCGCGGTGGGCGCTGCTGGCACAGGGGGTGTCTGACCTGAGCCGCTGGTGTGCGTGCTGAGGCAGGCTAGACTGGAGGAACAGTGCTACATAACGCTTCGAGGCGAGCTTGTGTCTTCAGTTGTGTTGGTTAGGAGTCGGCAATGCTGTTGTACTGCTTTTTCCTCACCTTATGTTGCCATATTTCTGTAATATTCAGGTGCGTGACTTTTGAAGGGGTTTTCTTTCATTAACCCGTCTGAAACTTGAGGCACACCAGGCATTCTAAGTCTCCTGAATTTGTCCAGCAGTAAAACAAAAAATGTATTAGGTTGTAAGCAATTTGAGGCAGAAACTGTATAGGTCTGTACCAATTCCTGATGGGGACATTTGGCTCAGGCCTTCCTCCAGGCCTCTGAGTCCACTAAGCGTGTGTTAGAAATTCATCAGCTTGTGCTGGGTTCTNCCTTGGAGTTGTCATGTTAGTGCCATGGTCTAGCACGGTACACGGTCTACGTTAGACTCAATGATCTCCTAGCTCTTTTCCAACCTAACTGATTCTATTTGATTCTGTGAACGCTGGCAAGCCTGCAGCGAGGGCAGGGCTCGGAGAACTGGCTCCTCACCTTGGCCAAACGAACCCTGCTTCACGTTTGACTTAGGGCTGAGCCGGCTGCTCTCGCCTCGCCGCTCTGCAGCAGTTTACAGGGGCAGCAGCCGGGCAGCGCTGCCCGCCCCGCGCCCCCCAACATGGCGCCCGACCCCCGCGCTTCCTCTTCCGGCCGGGTNCCGGCGCCTTTGTGCCCATTCGCGGTGGGCGCTGCTGGCACAGGGGGTGTCTGACCTGAGCCGCTGGTGTGCGTGCTGAGGCAGGCTAGACTGGAGGAACAGTGCTACATAACGCTTCGAGGCGAGCTTGTGTCTTCAGTTGTGTTGGTTAGGAGTCGGCAATGCTGTTGTACTGCTTTTTCCTCACCTTATGTTGCCATATTTCTGTAATATTCAGGTGCGTGACTTTTGAAGGGGTTTTCTTTCATTAACCCGTCTGAAACTTGAGGCACACCAGGCATTCTAAGTCTCCTGAATTTGTCCAGCAGTAAAACAAAAAATGTATTAGGTTGTAAGCAATTTGAGGCAGAAACTGTATAGGTCTGTACCAATTCCTGATGGGGACATTTGGCTCAGGCCTTCCTTCAGGCCTCTGAGTCCACTAAGCGTGTGTTAGAAATTCATCAGCTTGTGCTGGGTTCTGGGGAGTGCACGTGTGGCAGTCACTGAGGTTAACAATTGATTCTGGGCACCGTGGGCTTTTAACCATGAATACCTGCACAGCTGGTGGATGGAAGAAAAGGGGCAGCCTCCACATACATGCAATGAATATATGTAAAAAGAGCATCTCCTCCTATGCAGTGTTATATTTTGTTGTGCGTTTGTACAAAGCCCGATAGTAAGAAGTGTATTTTTTTCCTTTCTCTCTGAATGTTTGTTAGTTCCAAAGGTGTAGGATAATAAAAGGTATGTATTGAGAGCTTATTGATAAAACAACACTATGGCTTTGGGTGATTTGTTGACTTACACTGTAAAACAAAAACTTCAGAGTGCTGTCTGAGCAGTACATCCAGCTTGAGGTCAAAACTGAAAAGATTTCCTTCAGCTTCTGTTTTATTGCATGCAGAGTAAACACCTGCTTATTCTTGCTAAGCCCATTATTTCTGCTGAATTCCTTTTTTGCCCCACTAGACTGGGGAAAGCTCATGGCTATTTGAGTTCAATCAGAATACAATGAGATATGAGTGGAATCTTGTTCTGACTGCAAGGAAAATACTTGTGTTTGAGGGGCAAAGTTGTTTGTTTGTTTGTTTTTAACAAATCATTTTTCAGGTATAAGCACTGTGTAGAGCTTTTCAGTATAAAAGGGTTCACATTTTTTTCTCTGAGTGGCTAATTTCTTTCCATGCACATTTCTTTCCATGTGTGCCACCTTTTGCTGTAGGAGTTGCTTCAAATTTCTTCTAGGTGAGATCATTGCAGATGCATGATTTAAAGTCTTAAGATGGGGGTGGGAGTAATTACCTTTTCATTTAACAAGTGGAATGCATTGAAATGTGCAGTATTTTCACCCCTTTAAAAGGGTGAGGAAAGGAGAAGTGAAGGGAGGGAAAGGGGTCTGTGTGGTGTGAGTTGGATCTGAATCCCTTTTGTGCTCATGCCTAGTTCAGAGTGACTTTAAAACAAGTAAGGGTTTTTTTTGAGGGAAGACATCAAAAGTAAGCTTTTCAAAAGTAATTGTCTTTTTCTCCCGTAATTATTGTTACAACTTGAGAAATAAATTTAGGTTTGTGTGTTTCTGGCCACATTGGTTTTGATGCCAGTGCCAAAACTCTTGATGGTGGTTAGCATGTTGCTGGGAAAGCAGAGCAGTCAAAAAAACCAGGTTAAGGCTAGTGTGTACCAAAGTGGTCTGCCTACTTAGGGAAGGGAAGAAGCAGGCAAAGGGAAATATCTGGTGACATAGGGGAGTTCTGCTATGGAAGTGATCCTTTCAGGATCCATTACTAATGCTGATCATTGCTGAGGAAACTGAAGGCTGATATGGTTTAAGACAATCACATAATAAGTATCCTGTTGAAAAGGTAGAGTGAAATAAAGTAGCATGGCAAAACAATGCTTTAAAACTTGGTGTTGAAACTGGACTGGATTCAAGGTAGTCTTTATGTATACTTTGTTTCTGTTCCCATGTCTTTTGAGCTGTGTTGGTGCTGAAGGATGATATCTCTGGCCCCTTCCAGGCTGTGCAAAATACAAAACTGGTTAAAGTCTCTTTACCTGCTTTACAGACAGGAGTGAGAGGCAAGCAGCTCAGATCGTGTCAGGAAGTGGACCCTTTCTGTATGTAGCAATAACTGATACCTTTTGAATGTGTCAGTAAAGTTTGCTTTCCTTCAAGGGCAGATGATCCTGATGGCAAGGAAATACAGGCTGCATTAGGAGCCTGGGTAACGTGTTTGCCCTGTGGGGAAGGCACTTCCATTTATTAGGGCAGTGGGGAGATAACCAAATCCCTGCCTGTCTACCACAGTCAGCTACTAATTACTGTCCCACAGCATAGTATCTTCCCAGTGTTAATCTCTTGTGGCTAAATGCTGGATTTCTCAAGTCTTGGGCACACTGGAGAAGGTTCTTGTGCCCTTGCTAACAGAGTTTCTTCATGTTGTATCTTCAGTGGTCGATGAGTGGAGGCAGTAGGATTGTCCCTGGTGTGGTTCTGCTGTGGTGCCTGCTTCTAACACTGCTGCTGTCACTGGTCTGACCTAAATCCCAAATCAGAGAATTGAAAGGCATTGAGAGTGACAGGTCATATTGAAGTTCTTGTTTGTGAAAGCAAGCTCCAGATGTGATTTCAGTTAAGTGGCTGGTCCCCTCTTTATTGAAAGGATTCTTCAAAGTAGAATGGGAGCTTGCTTTGGCATGTGCACACAGTTAAGTTATATAGTTTGGGATATGACAAGTGTCATAAATGTGACATTTTACTTTGAGAAACTTAAAACTATATTTAAGAGAGAGAATGTGATCTTACTGCTTATAGTTCTCTTTTTCTGACTGCCTGGGGTAGTGAGTGTTGACAGGTAAATTTTAGAGATCAGAATAAGGCAAGATATTTTGAAGATGCAGTATCAAATTTATAGAAAGCTCAAGTAAGTATTTTTCTTGCTTGTATTTACAGACAATTCTTTTCCTTAAGGATGTCATGGTCTGTCCTGTCAAAATGATGTATATGTAACCTTCTTTTTTTTACATGTGTCAAATCCTGTTTAGCAAGCCTCTGTATAGTTGAAATGAAAAGTACTTGGGAAAGGAACAGCTTATAAAAGTGAGAGACAAGAGGTATTGCTTTCTGTGGAGTATATAGTAATTTGTTTTCTTAGCATGTAGCCTAGGAATCAGGAGGAGCATGACTTACAAGTGATAGAGTAAAAGGGATCAAAGAGTACATAGTCTGTAGATAATTTTGATTTAAATATTTGCCTGTGATTGGTTTAATCTGTTTTTCTTTATTGTTGAGCTGCCTTACAAAACTTTGAAGTGGTTTTCTTTTCCAATATTTTATCTGAATTTCAGAGAGATGGGAAGGGGTTACATACCTTCAAAGTTCTGGGCAAGGTACATTTTTAAACAGATGGGGACAAATAGTAGAGCTCTTAATTTTCTTCAAAAGAAATGTTCTGATTGAGCTTAGTGGGTGTCACAGAAGTGGCTTGTGCTGGTGCTAGTAAATCTTACAGGCTTAATACATCTGCAGAGCTGCTCAGGGTCTAGTGCAATTCTTGGGCTTTGGTTTTCATTCTAAAAACATTTTGAGGGAGAACTTTTGCACCTCACAGATCTTCAAAGTGAAAGGCAGCAGTTACCCAATTGCTTCCTGAATTAATTCTGACTTTTGTGTTGCTTGTTTTCATAGTGATCAAGTGGTTTTTCTATCTGATGGCTGATTTGACTGTTCTGCTGAGAACAATAGAACTCAATCTTGACTTGGCATTTGCAACATTAAATCTTGCTCTCATTGCCTCCCTCCACCAGTCCTGTTGTCAAGAGAAAATTAAGCGTTGTTAAAATTGTAGCCTCCCGAATGTTTGTCCAAACTCAGAAAAGAGCAAGTAATCTAAGCAACTTTTCTGTTCTTTGTTACAGCGTACTTTGAACAAAGTGCTACAATTTTACACTACTGTCATCCTCAGCATTTCTATTTCTGTACTTTCCTTTAGTGTTCCAGGGGATTTATAACTGCAACTCAAATTCCCCTTGGGCTGAAACCTGGCACAGAAACTCTCATTAGAAGTGAACTTTGTTTTACAAAATTAAAAGCAAAGCATCCATCAAGAGGTTTTCTTAAGCATAGAGGAAAGCAAAAAAAAAGAAAAAAAAAGTTTATGATTGCAGATCAATTTTATTCCCTCTGCAGGAAAAATCCAACCAACATTGGAAATCCCAAAGGTGTGGGTGTGCAGTCAATAATGATAGCAGATTCAATGGGATGTTCCTATTGCATTTAGAAAACTTTAATTTAAAGTCTTAATTCCTTAACATGCTGAAAATTCATTGCTGAAGTAAAAGGTGCAAACTGCCTAAGTGCAGTGATAGTTTTAAAGTTGTTTCCAATGTCTCAGCGTGGTTATCTGAGCAGCAGAGAATAGGAAGGGTGGGTGGTTACATGCTTCAGCTGAAGTACCTGTAGGTCCTCAGCTCCCTGGAAAGGGTTGTCATCATGTTGAACTACCTACCCAGAGGCTGGCTGTTTAATTTTTATTTTTCATTAAATAAGAGCCCCCTTTTTTTTTCTGTAAGAACTGAGACCTTATATAATTGTGTAAAAGCAGAAAGGGCATTGTGAGCCGCAGGCCATTTTCAGCTGTGGAAGATGGAACAATTTAATTTGTTTAAACATGAAATATCAAAGATAAGTTCTGAGAAACTTTGTAACAGTGACTGGATCGAGGTGAGATCCCAAATTGACAGTGTCATCAATGATGTCATTTTAGGAAAGCCTGCTGATGGTCGCTTTCTTTGTTACATTCAGCCCAGTCAATACCTAGCATCTCTCACCCGTTTGGGGAAAGTGAAATTGGGATGAAAAGAGCTTTGGGTTTGGTTTTGTGGTGTTAGGAAGGGGCAAAGTATGAAATGTGCAGGAAACTGTGGGTTTTAGTCTTGTGGACTTGAAATAAGTGTTCTTTAAACCTGATACAAAAACAGCCCATGCTGTTGCTGCTATGCTCCAGCATGGAGAAGTACTTCAGAAACTGTCCTGTGTTTGGGGATTTCTTCACACAGACTCCCTGAGTCTTGTCATTCTTTAGGGGTGCATCTAATCTTTATGGTTATCAGCTGGCATATATTTGATACTGTGTAAAAAAGGTGTTGGACCTGTGCTGGGAAGCTTACAAGTAAAATCACAGACGTGGAGGTGTGAAGCCTGGGCTGCCACAAATTTTCCTCTGCTTAATTGCTTTATTGGAATTGTGCCTACACAGAATACCAGGTCTGAAAGTCACTGTTAGGCAGGACATATGATTTATGCTGGCAGTTCAGTACTGGCAGTGCTCTCTATCCATAAATACACAGCCTTCTATGAAATACATTGTAAGTCCACAAACACAAATTTGCCAGGTCACAGCAGTCCATAGCATTTGAGTTAAACTGCACTGTAAGGTCAGTAGTCATGCAGTGTGATCAGAACAGGCAGTTCTGTGAGAATTCCTAGAGGATTTTTCTCTTGATCTTTATCATTTGCCATGTTTATACAAAGCTTTTCAGCTTCCTGAGAGTTCATTGAAACTGTTGGCAGGGATAGAGTGCTCTACCTTGAAATCCCACATCTGTAACTTTATTTTGGAAGGGTGGGTGTTGCCTCTGCTTGAGTTTACTTGCTCAGCTTGGAGATTGAGTTAAAATATAACATAGAAAAATTGCCACTAAGTCTTAATAGTGCTCATAGTCAAGTACTCATCAAGGAATTGTATGGAGTGCTTGTTGAGGGCAGGGACTGTCTTTGAAGAGCCAAGAAGGTTTTCTTGGTTACATGTTCTTAGGCTCTGTGCCACCACCTCACTTTCTGTAATAATACCTATTTAAGTTTGTGCTTCTCCAGTGGTTCTAGTGAGGAATGGAACCTCATTCCCAATTTAAGAGGCTATACAAACCCTAAATAATTGAAATAATATTGTACAGTAACATCTGCTGATATTTCTGAACTGTTGATATATTTTCCTGCATTCTAGATGCTCCTGGGGAGTGTCAAAGCAGAAGCAAATTGTTTACATTTCTTCTGCACTGCTGCAGCTCCAGAGGATTGTTATAGAACCTGCAAGCCAAAAACTTACATAGTGGTGTGTATCCCATTCCCCTGCTTGTCTGTCATGGATCCTTAAGAATGAAAAAAGATGTAACTGAGGCCTTGCTTTTGATGGGTTGCAGCTGTGACTAATAAAGACAAATGGGATAAAAGGGGTGGGTCAGGTGCTCAAGGAGGACCTGGAAGAAGAGAGCCTTGAGGAGGTAGAGGAGCCCTGAGGGAGAAGGAAGGATCCAGAGACACAAAGACGAGTGAAACAGGGATAAGAGACCTTTGGTGAGTTCAGTCTGGGTCTGGTGGAGTTAGAGCCTGCACTCAGAGTCGAGCTAGGTGAAGGCCTGCAGTCACAGTCTGCAAACTAATATTTGCACACACAGTACAGCAGGAAATAACCAGTCAGGGTCTGCAGCTGGACCCCACAGTAGGGGCTTGCTGTAATCAGTCAGGATGGCCAAGCTGTTCAGAGGAATAAATGGAGACCCTTTTCACATCGTTAAATGTCTCTGTCTTGGCTCATTTCTGCTCCTAATGAGAGGTCTGCTGCAACATTCAAATACATCCTTTCTATTCAATTTGTTGCTCTTATCCAGAATTGTTTACATGTTCTTAAAATCTGGATTGTATTGTTTCATTGAAATGAGGAGATGCTTAGATCTTGATGTTGATTACTGACCCCTGGGTTTGATTTGTCTTTTTTTTTTTTTAAATTGGACTAAGGCAACTTACTACTTTCCCATTTGTGCCATGTGGTAAATACTTTTTTTCTCTTTCTGTGATAGCTACACGAGGCATGACTTAATGTTAGAGCTGTTCACTGACCAAAGCTGGGCAGTGTTGGTACTGGGAGTTTTTAAGTGGGGAGGAATAGGTGAGTAGCTTAGGTAAAACTTGAATGGTCATGGATGGCAGAAATCCAGGTTGTGACCCTTACACCATCTCAGTAGGCCTGTACACTTCACCTGAGTGGTCTCTGTTTTCCCTGCTGTAAAACATCTGAAAAGTGTGGTGGTACTTCTTGTTTAGGGCTATGAGCCTCTTTTCTTTCTGAGTTCAAATAATAACGTTTTGCAAGCTGTTGATGTACCAGCTGTATTTCTGTAACATTCCAGCTGCGTATGTTAGTACACATTTCCAGATAGTTCAGACTACAAACCCAGTCATGTTTTCAAAGTGCACAAAAGCTTCATTTCCTAATGACTGCTAAGTTTGTCATTTCACTCTTCACTGTACTAACAGTGCAAAGAAAACTAGGGATTTTTTAAAGGAGTCCTCTAGCTATGCCTAGTGTTTACTCTTCTGCTGCTTAAAGAAAAGGTAAGTCGGGTGGAAGAAGATTTTTTTTTATTTTTCCTGTGAGAGTTTGAAACTGAAAAAGCAACTACCCTTTTATAGCTCCACATGTCATGAAAATATTGTGTGTGTAAAGTAAGTTCAGCTGCAAATCTTTTAACTCTGCTCATATTTTTCCAGCAGTAACATTGCAGGCTCTTTACAGGATCAAGAAGGCTGGAATATGGAAATGCAAAACTTGGGAGCATAGTCCAGTGTTTTTTCAGGAAAGGTTAGTTTGGCATATTACACTTGGAGGTACAAATAGATGTATTTGGCATGTAGGAGAAAACTCCACAGTCAGTGGATCTGCATAGGTTAGAAGATTGTATACCAGTTTACTTTGTTTTTGTTTGAAAAAAGTCTCATCTCAGATTCTAGTCTTGATAAGACAAAGATAAGGTTTTTTTCCCTGAAAATTCCTGTTGATTGTGGATCTGCTGCTACCCTTGATAAATGGAAATTTTAATTGACTGTTGCATTATGTGTTTTGTAATTTGACTGCAAACAAATCTCCCAGCTATTTCTATCTCATCAGATAAAGATGAGAAAGAAATATTCATACTGGCATATTCTCTAGTCCTGCAAGCATTTTTGTGGTTCCTGTGTGAACTTTCTGCAATTTACCCCTCTCACTGTTCTGTTCTGCAGGGCCCTAGCTTAGAAACACAGATGGTGGATGATGAAACTGAGAGTGCAAGTGAAGAATTGCCTCCTCATCTGCGGGAAGAGCCTCCCGAAGGTACAGTGCTCCAGTCAATATAAACTCTCTGCGATCAATTGAGGGAAATGTTCTGGCCAAGAAGTCTGATTTATCTGTCTGACTTGAACCTCTATCTGCCTGTTTTCTGAGAGGGATAAAGCTTTGTCAGAGCTGACAGTTTAGCCAACCTCCCAGCCAGAGGTCTAGCCAGCCCCTAAGCCTTCTTTTGCATTCAAAAGAAGGCTTTACCCACTGGGGTGCTGACACAGTTCTGCATTCTCTTTAACAATATGGCTTCTGATTAAAATTGTCCTGCTTGATCATCCTGTCTTCAGGCTTAGGAATAAAATGCTTCCTCTACTGTCTTGTTTGTGATGTTTTGAGTCTTCATTAGGGGAGACTTCCTAAGTAGTCCTTTTTTCTCTCTTTACCTCTCTCTGCAGCATCCTGCTATTGAAATTGTCCCCAGCAGTGCCTTGTCAAAGTTAGGTATTCTAGTGATTTTGTTTCTTTTTGCTCTCTCTCTTGGAAGCCAGTTTAGCCATCTGAGGAGAAGGCAATGAGATGCTGTCCATCAGCAGGAGGCTCAAAAATGTCAATTTTAATTAAAAACCTTGTTTGCAATGACATGCCCTGGATTTATACAGGGAACAGATTTTTTCCCACTGTGCAAAAGTAACAGACATTGTATATAGGCAGCAAAAGAGGTGTTGCTTTCTTTTGAATAGAAGCTGCTGCCATTGCCCCAAGTGATGATACATCCTGAGCTTTGTCTTCAGTTCAGTGGCTCCTAAAACACAATCACTCATAATCACTGTGGATGGCTTAAACAACCCAGAGAGTGCTGAGATTCTTATTAGCAACTTACTGTTAAAATACTGGGATGTGTCTGTGGGAAACATAAATGTGTTTTATATTTTTCCTTTAAGAGAAAAAGATGCTGATACAGCATTTATACTGACAGCCATTCTTAAAGGGAATATGAGCCAAATTGATGATTTGAGGAAGTTGCTGCTCCCATCCCTTCTTGTTGAGCATTCTGTTAAAGTTTTCTTATAAAGCTTGTTCTTATTAAGCTTCTCTTTCTGCCGTTTCATGTCCTTTTGTCGACAATTACAGTACATAGAGGTAAGTGAAAGGTAGGTTTCTTTTGCAGCTCTTGTAAAGCCAGAAGGAAATAAATGTGGAGGATGTTGTGATTATTCAATATATACATGTTAATGTTCCCTCCCCCTCCTTTCTTTGTAAGTAATGCCAAGTCAGGATGTAATGAGAGTTCATTGTTGAAGTGAGAATTGTGGTCACTAGCCTGAGCTGATGATTACATGAGCCTGGACACTACTATACCCTGGAATGTAAAACCCATCTTGTCTCATTGCTTTATCAGGAATAGGCTTAGATTTTGGACTATGGCTTTGACTTGTATAATCAGAAGCAGGTTTTTCAATGTGGCTCAATATTTTTGCAAACTAACTTTTAAAAATGAAAGTAAGTTCTTCTGCCTGCAACCCTTCTGGTTTGAATGACAATGAAATATGTTAGTGTTAATATTCTACTTCTGTGACTTATTTGGATGTTCTGGAAGAAGTATGGGGTCCAGATATACCTACTTTGATGGTGTGAGGAAAAAGAACTGTAGCAGTTGTGCTGATTTAGTTAAGCAGTGATACAGCAGGTAAAGTCTGAGCTCAGTATGTACCATTTGAATATACAATCTCATTCAGAATACTATCTTAACTTTGCTACTCTTCAGATTTCTAGTTTCTTCTGACAGTACTTTCCTAGTTAAATCAGATGCTTTGCAATACATAAAACAGTGTTGTTGTGACTACTGCAGTCTTGTTTCCTGGGATCTATGAATTGGAGACCATGTCTTGCCTTCTGGTAATGAGTGCATAAGGGATGGAAGGCTCTCCAGAGTCTCTCTGTCTAGCACAATCCATTATTTTGCCAAATTGCATCATAGTAACTTCATTTCCTATCTTGCACAGCATATCTACTGCCCTTCTGAAAGGAGGGGAATTGGAAACCCCGTTCCATGTACATACTGCGGTAAAATAAGAGTTTGCTTTTCATGAATTGTCATATTTCTAAATAGTGCTGCACCATGGCCTTCTACAAATAACGGGACGATTTTACAAGTCCATCGTGTGCATAACTGAATGGGGTAGGTGTATGTGTACAACTGGTATGCATTAGCAAACGTTGGTCCCAAGTGCAGCCTGGCAGCGTTTGAGGCGTGAGAAATACCAAATGAGACATAGCCAGGGCAGAGGCTGCTGCCTGCGTGTAACCTGAATCCGATTGTTTTGACTGCTGTTAAATTTGACTTTTTTTGTGTTTGACGAAGTCAGCAGAGTGGCAGAAGCGCGGGTCCCGCCGGGCCGCGCACCCGCGTTGGGCACAAGGCTTTTCCAGGGCTCGGGCCGAGGGTGCGTTCGCAGTGCGGCGGGGAGGCCGCGCGGGGGCGCTGCAGGCCCGGCCATCGTTTATCCCCGATAACGAACGGCTCTGCCGGGGCTGCGCCGGGGGCTGCGGGAGGCTCCCGCGCTCCGCCTCGCGAAGGCTGCTCGTGCCCTAACCTTTGCCTTCTTTACCTCTTGATATCGTGATCCATCTGTCAAATTCACGGGGATTTTTTATTCCCCCTTCATCTTTAGTATCTCTACGATCCTTGTAATGTACTTTTTGTTCTCCCCTCATTTGGAAGGCAGACACAGGGGAGCAGTAGCAATTAGCATCTGGGGTGCTGGTGTGCTGATCACTTCACGGAGCAGGCTGTGTAGGGCAGGTTTACCATCAGTAGCCAGGGAAGGGCAGTGAGCTCTGCAGAGGAGCACGCTGCTCTAAGTGGCATGAACTCCTTCCTTCCTGGCAAAAAATTCAGCATGGCTGATCTGTGTTGCTGCACATCTGAGCTACTTTCATGTGGATCCTGTGTGATCTTGAATGTTGAATGGAAGTGAGATCGTAGTGAGAGAACTGGATTTAGTTACTCAAGTACAGCAACACCTTGCTGTATCTGTTGCTTCTTTATTCTACGCTTCAGAGTTCTGTTGCTGATCATTTCATACAGTGCAGTGTTAATTGATGTGATCACTTTTCTGTCTTTTTCCGTTGAATTAATCAAGAAAAGTGATAGCAATGAAATCTGGTGGTGACTAAATCTTCTGTGACGTTCTCCATTAGGAAATGTCAGTACCTTCTTTGCTGCACATATCTCCCATTTATTACATTAATTTTTGAGGGAAAAGTAGTTTTACTCTGTCAAACTGCTAAAAACTATGCATTTCAGGAGTGTCTACTTTGTTGATACTGGGGCATGGCTGTAGTTTGTTTTGGCCTTTCATTACTAAATAGTACTGCATATACTAAAGCCCATTTCAAGGTGGTGCAGTCTGGTTGCAAAGCTATGCCACTGGTTAACAGCAGTGGTCCCTCTTGGGAGTTTACAAACCAGTGCTTTCTTCCATGGTCTTTAAGTACTAAGCATGAAGATTTTATCAGCCAACCTGCTATGATCAGTTTGGCAATAAGCCTGAGTCTTGTGTCTGTACTGTCTGCTATCTCTTCTGTAGTTTTCAGACCTAGCAGAGATGATCCTTCTTTGTTGCAGAGATTGGGCCTTGTGGAGTAAAGCTTTATTAAAAGCAATGGGTCTTAGCAGCTCTGCAGTATATAACAGATCTTGGGAAATTTACTTTCCAAATAACTGTGGTGTTCTTAATTCAAATTGGTTTATACTTGCTGTGGGTGAAGAATACACAGAGATAGTTACTGTAAATCTGATGATTTGCAGGAGTTTAGAATGTAATATCTTGTGTGAGCCTTATAGTCTGCCTCCATGGAGGCATGTAGCCTTTGCTGTTTTATATCTTCTGCAGGATAAACCTATATTGCATGTTTCTGTAGGAAGCTCTAAGGCTCCTTATCCACGGTTCGAGAATCTCCAATTCAAAGAATCTGGGAGTTTTGTGGATTGCTTATTCAACATGGAGTTTTGAAACACCATCATTTTACCTAGATCTCTGTGGCTCTAACTAAAATAAAGTACAGTTGTGTTTCAGTTGAGGTGTTGCCATCCATATGAAATGTCTGAAATGAATTAGACTGTTAGCTTCATTTTGGTGTATTCTCTTACAAGAGCATGACAGTTTATTGAAACTGGCAGATGCCAGAAGAACATGGCTTTTCAGGTGTCTCATCTGTGATGAGACCTTCAGTTGAAGTCCATATATAGGTGTTTAATGTTAAAAAGGTATATGCCTATAAACAGATCCAGTTTTGATGAATGGGTGGCACTTTTCCAATTATTGTTGGGCCAAATATCTGCTGCAGCAGTTGCCATTGCAGTCTGCAACTTCCCTGTGAGGGGAAGAGGAGGGGCAGTCACTGAGTCAGGGGAAGTTTGCATTGGGTATTAGGAAAAGGTTCTTCACCTAAAGCATGGCTGGGCACTGGAACAGGCTCCCCAGAGAGCTGGTCCCAGCAGCAGTGTGACAGAGTTCAGGAAGTGTCTGACCAATGCTCTCAGGCACGTGCTGTGATTCTTGGGGCTGTCCTGTGCAGGGCCACGAGCTGGGCTTTGATGATCCCTTGGGTCCTTTCCAACTCAGGATATTCTAAGATTCCTAACTCTACTGTTGACTTATTCTGTGGCTCTAGTCAAGTAGTTTGGCCTTCCTTGGAACCATAGTGTTATTTGTGTATGAAGCAGAAATGACTTTATTTATAAGTGAGGAGGGTGAAAAAGAAAACAGTAAGTTTTTGGGCTTTTATAGGTGGAAGATACTTGACAATTGAAAGAGAAATTATGATTGTAATGTATAAGTAATATAAAACTTTGCCTGATACATAACTTGTCCATTTTTTCCTTGTTTCTCTTTTTTTTTTTTGCCTTTTTGAGTCCTCAAAAAGGTGATTGGACTTGTCAGATAACCCTAAATAGGAAGGCAGGTTTCTTAAAAAGCAGAAAAAGAAATTAGCAGTGAGACTGTCTGTTCTTTGGAACTGGGACTTTATGTACCTGGCGTGTCCTCTCATCTGTAAAAGCATTTCCTGAGCTACTTCTGTAAATGCCCTGAAGCTGAAGAGCAACATTTCAGTATCATCTGTCTCTACAGCAAGGATTCCTTGCAGCTGTGCTCTTCTGTTGGCCAAACCAGTTCTTGTTTCTGCAGAAGAAATGACCTGTAGTGTCAGCTCAGTCTTGTGCACAAAGTCTGGCTTAGTAGTTCTGGAAGATTGTAAGACACTTTCATATCTATCAAAAGTCCCAATGTGTTTCTAGTAAATTTATCATCATTATTTTAGTAAAGAAGGGGCTCTTCTTTGTTTAAATTCTCCATGGGCTATAATGGCTTACTCATGCTGTATTTAATTTAGGTCTCTAGTCTGAAATGTGATTAATGAACAGTGTCCCTGTGTACCCCTTTCTCCCTCTCTCAGCCCCCTGCCCTTCTGCATTCCTGTTGCTGTATGCTTGTGGCTGACAACAGGCATCTTTCATTCAGCAGCTATGTTACACTGTCTCCTAGAAACAGCATGAAAGCTATTTAAATTGGTTTTATTCCACTTCTCCCTATGTCCTATTCTTTCCTCTCCACTATTTTCATATGATTTAATGAGAGGTTACTTTGACAGCTCAGCATCCCTTTTTTCTACCCTACTCCATGCCCTGCAAATCATTCTGTCACTAAGTGTTATTTGTGTGCACACCATATGCTGTTAAGGGCAGCATAAATGTGCCTGGTAGATTCCTGAAGAAAGGTTCTCATAACTTAAGCGTGGGAAACCTCTTATCACTGGATCTTGTTAATACAATAATGTGGTGAAGTCTCTTCCCTCAGGTTTTCCCTGAGGGTTTTTGCCCATGGGATGGGCAACAGTAGGTTTACTGTTTGCCTGGGGACAGTAACTATAAGAAAATTGTAAGATCCAAATGTAAAGATACTTCAGCATGAAGGGTCAGTGGGAAGCCTCTGTCAGAAGATACATCTTGGCCTATTTCTAGGGAATGTGTTTTTTATTTTAGCAATAGAGGTTTGGACTGTGTATCTTATTACCTGGCTGAAGCACAGACATTTGTCACTGTTTTCTTACTCATTAGAGATATATTAAATTGTGTAAAAGAATGTAAGTTCTTTTACTATCTATCTTTTATTTTGGGGGGCAAATACATTAACATAAAGATGCAGACAGTTGTTCTTTAATAAATGTTGTGGTTTAGCCCCAGCCAGCAACCAAGGCCCACACAGTTGCTCATCACACACCCATCTGTGGGCTTGTGGAGAGAATTGGAAGGATAAATGTTAGAAAACTGATGTGTTGAGATAACTAGAGTCTAATAGGGGGAAAAAAAAAAGCTGTGCACACTAGCGAAGCAAAAAAAGAAATTAATTTACTGCTTGCCATGTGCAGACAGGTGCTCACCCATCTCCAGAGGAGCAGGGCCTTGGGAAGACAAACATCCCTCCAAACACCCCCCACTTACTTTTTTATCTTGCCAGTTTATGTGCTGAGCATGATGCCATATGGTCTGGAGTTTCCCTTTGGTCAGTTTGGGCCACTTGTCCTGGCTGTGTCCTCTCAAGCTCCCGTGCACCCCCAGCCCCTCACCACCGTGGCAGCATGGAAGCAGAAAAGGCCTTGGCTTTTCTGTGTAAGCCCTGCTTAGCAATAATAAAAACATCTCTGTATCATCATCACAGTGTTCAGCACAAATCTAGAACATAGCCCCATACCAGCTGCTGTGAAGGAAATTAACTCTACCCCAGCCAAGAGCAGCACAATCAATCTTTCAGGCTTGTAGTTATTAGTCCTGTTTGTTTGAAAGCTGAAAAAGGAAGCAGTTCCTGCTTGTTCCTAATGGACTAAAAGAGTCAAGTAAGTCTTGCTTTTACATATAGCTACAGTCTGAAGTACTAAATAAGAATGAGCAATGCAGTAAATCCAGGTCAGGAGTGAAATTGAATCAATATATCAGTGTGTTAACAATGATGATATCTTGAACTGCTAAACTATCAGAGTATTATAGCAGGCAATTAAATCATAAGGTCGGTACATGAGGCTATTAATTCTGCCTCAGAACTGAGTGAAATGCCCAGTTAACATTTCATAAACATCTGTAGTCTCAGCCTGGCTGGCTGCCTTCATTTCAGCTGTTTGTGAACAATTTGAGCCACTGCTTTGATTCCCAGTATGATTGCACAATTGCATCAATCTGGCCTCTTCTGGACTGATCATTTGGGATCACAAAAACCAGTCTGATTCTGAGGAATAGTGTTTTTTCAAGGCTGTTTATGAACTTATGAATGAGCTGTAAAATGAGAGGTTTTGTGTCAGTTTGCTCGCCCTCTAGGATAACATTCTAGGAGAAAATAATCTAATTTGAAACTGGGTGGGGTTCTAGAGCAATTTTTACGGAGAATGGTAGTATGGGAATGTGTAATTTTCTCTCTTCTTTATTTTCTGAACACATTGAAGACCAATGCATGTTCCTTATTAATATGTAGGGTTATTAAACTATTTTGATATGTTTCTTTGGCATATTATGGGGAATCTGTCCTCTTTCTATCTATCTGATACTTGTGATGAGAAAGAATTTATCTAAGGCTATGTTTTGTCTTCTTTATTATGCCCTCTCTCTAGCAGTAACATTTACTTCTGGTTTCAGGTTTTGCCCAAAGTATGTGATATTCAGTAGGATATACCTGCTCTAAAAAGTTTAGGTGGCTTTATATTTTTGGATCTTGTACTATGAAAGGTGAATGTATTTTTCTAGATGGTATTCAAAAGGAAGAAAGTTCTTTATATAAAATATTACATCTATTTTGCAAATCATACTAAAAATTTGGCCATGACATTCCCTTAAAAAGGGAAAAGGTTTTCCCTGTGTCTCTTGGATACAGAAGTGGCATAATTCTAGTTAGTTATCTGAACTCCTCCTCTTTGGCTGAGCTGTTTGTATGTATCTAGTACTAGAAAGTGTGATTTTGTAAAAGACCCGGTGCCTCTCGCTCACCCCTCCAAAAGCCAAAGAACAAACCTCCAAGATTTAATACAATGTTATTACAGTATGTTAAAGTTAGGGCTCACTTTGGGAAATGCAAATTGAGACTCCAAGTTTGGTTTAGTGTTTTTATAGCTTGAGAATATTACTGTTACTGTTGTTGCAGTATTTTGTTCCTAGCATCTTGAGAGTTGTTTTTTTACTCTAAATATTAGACTTAATTGTTCAGGAAAGTGGGTGTATTCTTCCAGTCTATGGATCTTGTACTCTTACATTGAAAAAGGTAAAAAACCCCCACATTTGCCGAGTTTGAATTTTGTCTTAGAATCTACTTTGCAGGCATCACCGAGAGCCTGTTTTGTGATAGCGTACAAGAGGCCAGCCCTCGCTGTTCGTGTTTCTGCAACCTCAGTGTGTAGCAGGGATTGAGATAGTGAGGAGAGCAGGGGGATCTTGGCTTTCAGACTTACTCTTCCCTGGGTCTGATCCAAGTATCATTAATATGACATGAGACGTTTTGTTGGTATTCGATTAACTGGGAGGCTTGTTCTTGTTTTGTGTGACACATTGTAAGTTAACCACCCGGCATGCCGACATGTGCGATTAAAAACAAACACTTAGAACGGGCTTGAGGAGCGGCTGCCAAGCGTGCCGCAGGGAGGGGCCGGAGCCGGGGCCGGGCTTTGCCCGCTGCTGTCCGCAGCCTGCTCGGCCCCTGCCGCTTCCTTGCTCCCTTGCCAGCGTTTCATCCCCCGCACGGCGCGGGGAAGCGCTCCTGGCCGAGCGCCGCTGCACGGCAGCGCCAATGGATGGGCTCGCGTCGTAATTAACGAATTAACCTCACAGATAAGGCTAGCCAGCCGCCTCATTCCTTTCTTAATGACGAGATTTTTACCCTCCCCTCCTCGTTAGGGTCCTTGCCGTGGAAACCATTCCTGGTTTCTCAGCAGCAGGGTGTTTTTAAAGGTAGTGTCACCCAGGCAGGGAGCGTGTTTGTGGGTACCGAGCATCCAAGGGAATGAAAGCCATGGCATGCACGGTAGCTGTTGAAGTCTTGGTAACCTTTAGCTTTATTTTGAGACCTGAAATGTGCTTTCACAGTCTTAACAAAAAAACCTTCTGCTGATTCAGTGGGCACTTTCGCTCCCACTAAAAGCAAAACGTGCCCTCTGACCTGTGCATGGATGTGCAGTGCTTGTGAGAACGCGCAGAGTGCTTGAGTGGCACCGGTGCCCCAGGCTGGGGCGGTGCTGGGCGGCCCGGCAGGCGGGGCAGGGATGCGGGCAGGGGTGCGGGCCGTGGGCAGGGATGCGGGCAGAGGGGCAGGGATGCGGGCAGGGATGCGGGCAGGGAT
>VXBS01000254.1:84850-128869 GCA_013400255.1 Sitta europaea
TACGGGCAGGGCGCGCCCTACCCCGGCCGCGGGGGCTCGCACGCCGCTCCTCTGCCTGCGGCAGGGATGCTCCACCAGCTCCGCAGCGCAATGCCTTTCTTCCAGGTTGTGTGTAGAAGTGCTCCTGAAGCAGAGTAGTTCCTTAATTGATTATTGACTCTGTTAGAAAGTATTTTGGTGAAGGGCTGAGCAGACCTTGTATAAAGCTATCTTGTTCTTCTGCAATATCAGTATCTGCTTTCTTTTCATTTGAGGCAAATACCAGGGGAAAAAATACCTTTAAATGTACCTGCTAATTCCCAAGTTGATGTTTTAAGCCTTTTGTGTGTAATGATTTTTTTTTTTTTCCCCCAGAGGAACAAATTTTATGCTTGCAGATCAAGGACTGACTAGATAAGAGGGAAAGTGGCAGCAGCAAGTGAACTGCTGGGAGGGGACACACACACACACATTCACACAGACACACACACGTTTTCCTGCTGCTGTCATGAATTACAGCCAAGACCAGAAATCTGTAAAGACACTTAAAGTGTGGAACAAATAAGAGTGTTTCCAAATAGTTCGAGTCTCCATGACATACCAGCAGTTTTTTTAAATGTCCTGTGAATTTATAGTAGCTTCTGGCAAAAAACTATTTTCAGAGTACTAAAGCAGAGTGTTTTTTCACCTGATTTCTTCCTGCAGCACAAAAAAAATTGAGGACTTGAGATGGTGACAAGGAGGGTTTTGCAAGTACAGCCTGGAAAAAATATTCTGACAGCCTCTCAGAAGGATCTAGTTGGAGTCCATTAGTAGTCATAGGTTTGATTTGAGATCATGAGAAAGCTTTTAGTTCAGAGAAGCCAGCCATCCCCTGCCCTCAGTTTGTCCTGAACAAGCTCTGGTTCTCAGATGATCACTTGAGCTACATTGCTTTTCTCTGCCACACTGGAAAATGGAACTGTGAGTAATGAGTAGACAGCAAAGCAAATCTTCAACCTTTCTTGGAATACCTAGGGTATTTTTGGGCTGCTACAGCTGATAAATAGGGAAAGGGTAGACTTTGAATTGCAAGCAACTTTTAACTGCAGATATAGCTCTTGTTGCTAAAACTTGTCAGAATTTTCCTTTCAGACGTGGAGCTCTTCAGATTTTGAAATCTATCTCTCGTTGGACAACGAGGAGTTTCACAGCCTTTGAAGGGTGGGTTTGAGGGGTGTAAGCCTCACCCCATGTGTTTTTCCATTTCCAGTGCTGAGTTTGGAATGGACACTATTTGAGCTTAAAGCTGTCTTCATTGTTACAGGCAGGGCAAGATATCCTACTTTGCTAGAGAAAACAATGTGATGTTAAAAACCAAAGCAATAAATGTGTGCCCAGCTGAGTGACTTTAGGAAAAGGAGGGAGGAAGTACAGGAAGGGAAGAAGGAGGTAAGTAAACTGACTCTGGTGAAGGTCTTGACAAGAATGTAATAATCTTAAACAAGATATGTCCCCAGCAGACACTGAAGACATCCTGACCTTTTTTAACTCTGATTTATTCATCATGGGAATGGATTTTGTACCTCATCCACTCTGTGACTGATGGGCAGGAGTAATTTCTCTCTCAATACAGAGGAGTACACTGTGTAGACTCCATTTGCCACACTGACAGGAGCAGAATGCCATCAGCCGCAGAGTTGGCTTAAGCAATATTTTCCTTTTCTGTCTTGCACTCTTTGTGTGCCTAATATATGTGTAATGGTAGGATGGGGGGAAGGCTACTGAATTGCAAGGAACTTGAGTCATGTATTTCCTCTGCTGTCTGAGATCTCAGATCACAAGGAAAAGGAGTAGCTATGGCTTTACCTGAAAAAATTCAAAGAAGGAAAAAAAAGCAGTGAAGAAAATTTCACACACCCCCCAATCCAACTCCTTCTCTTTCTTCTGTAATATAATTTTATGACTCTTTGCTTGCAAACACACTCTTTCTATCTTTAGATTCTTTAATCATCTTGATCTCCATATTGTGAATTTGCTTTGTATGACTGTCTTGTCATGTGGATGCCATTAAAAGTAGTACTAGTCAGCCCTTTAGAAGGGACAGTTATCTTTTGTTTCAAAATACTGCAGGCAGATCAATTTTCACTATGTTTTCTTGTGGGTAGTGTTGAGACAAGAGTGGGAAATACAAGAAGGGAAGGACAATATAGTTGGACCAATGCTAAAGAATATAAAATTGTCATTATCAGCTTATTGTATTTCAAAATACAGAACCATAGTGAGGTCTTGTGTCAGTGAACAACAGAATAGAAAACCCCACCAAAACACAAAACCTTAGAATTCTGATGGTGGGTAAGAGAAGTGAAGAGCAGCTTCAGTAAAAAATTCTAAGGTTACTCTGCTCTGGTTGGTTGCAGAGGACATTTCAATGAAATAACTTAAATCACAGTAGGGACAAACAGGTCAAGTAGTCAGCTTGAAACAAAATCTAGTTACCTGCCTCATTTCTAAGGATTTTTCTCTAATGACAGGTAAGTTGAATGTAACTAGTAGTCTCTGAAAAAGACTGATCTTATTCTCTTTATCTTCCCAAATCAAAGCTGCTTGTGTATTAATTTCTCAGGACTCTCTAAGTCTCAGCTGCATCTTCTGAGGCTGAGTGCTCCTTATGAATATTTGCTGTGCTATTATTAAAAATAGAAGACTTTTTCATACTAGGAAATTAATACAGAAATGCCATCAAACATACTGGACTTCATACTGAAATTAATGGAGGTCATGTGTGATTTTTTTTTTAATTCATTTATAATTATAAGAGAGCTTCCTTTTATCTGTCTAAATAAGCCTTTGCAGAATATGAAAATTCTATCACTGAGTTTTGCACTTGCCTATTGCATGATAAACAGTATCTTGGATTTGACAGCTGCATGATTAAAGCCTTGGTATTTACAGATGAATGAGGGTGCTTGCCAGGATAGAATGACTTAATTTCTTCACCCTCCTTGCTGCTACTGGACATCTGACTTTTTTCCCCCCTTTATCTTTAGTGATTTTTTTCTTCTTTCAGTTTGAAAAGATAATCTACCTCTGCCTCTTTGCTTTCCTGGCTGTTTGCTGCTGACCTTTAGCAAGCCCTGTAAATGTTCAGCCAGGTTCTGGAATTTGTACACTTTTTAATAAATAAGGAAGTTATAGAGCCAGTCAATGTTCCAGTAGCAGTGAAGCTTTTTTGATTCTGTAAACCCCAAAAAGAATGGCTCTAAATGGACAAAAGGAATAACCATTACAGAACTGTCCTTTCCCAAAGGGCTGCTACCTTTTTAATAGAATTTCCCTATAATACCAGTTCTAGTTTGCATTTCCCCTTTTCTCCTTAGAGTGTTGACACTAGAACAACTGTGGTACTCTGTATTGTTTCCACCAGTTTTGGCTCCCAGGCCAGAACTGTGGATACAGTTTATGCTGATTGCTCTCCCCAAACTCTTCCCCTTTTCCTTATTTGTTTCTATATGGAACTCATGATAAAGCTGAGATGTACTGTGGGACACTAAGGTAGCACTCTTGGGGTTTTTTTTTAATGTTTAATATGTTTGGGTATTTAATTTTGAGCCTGACATTAAATTTAATAAGCTCAATAATTCTTAAAAAAATGACCTTAATTAAACAATTTCATGCTGCTGTTCAAATACAGCTTTCCAGTCTCTCTGTGAAATGTAGCCATGCTGCTGCTTAGCTTGTACATTAAAACCATAATGGCCTGTGTGACAGTGTCCAATGTGCTGTGATGTTCCCAAAGCTTATGATTCATTTCATTTTGGAGGGTGAGAATCTGTGTGTAATCAAATGAGTGATGCTGGTGTTAACAAGATGCCAAGTTCTCTAGTATTTCCAGCTGATGGTGGATAATAAGTGCATTGTTAGTGGAATGCTGACACCTCTTCCATGGTTTTCCTTCTCAGAGAGCTTAAATAATCTTTTGAAATAACATTGGGAATTTTAATCCTTACCAAGTACAACATTTTTTCTTTGGTTTGCTTCTTTCTGCTAGCCCTGCTGTATTTCTTTGCAAGTGCTGCATCAGAGATAATAACATCTAGATGCCTGAAAGTGATAACCTGGTGTTGTTTCTCATTAAAAGAAAAAAGAAAACCCTGTTTATGGGTTTTTACCAAAAAAACCCCCAGCACTGGCATGGCACTGTCCAAATTTACGACAGAAGGACAGTGAATTGGGAGACCAAGGTTCATAACTGTGGTGTCTGATGTGAATTTGATCTCTTGGATTTGATTCATGTTTTACCCTTCTGTTCATGCTCTTTCAGTGTCTGCAACTTTTGATTTAACAAATGTAACCTAGTGCATATAACCCCCCCCAAACCACAAAACAAACAACGGTGTTGCTACTGATGTTATATTTTAATTGGACAATTGTATAGCTTAGAGGATGGGCCACAAAGGAACAGCCAATTACTCTGGGTCTGTCTTTTTGTTACAGAATACTGATTAAGATTGCATAGTTTCATATTGTTTCATGTTATTGATTTCTACCAAACCCAAGTCAATGGTTCATTAATTGACAATTATCTTTTTTCACCGTGTTTCAGAAAATTGACATGAGCAACCTGAGGTGTTAAGTTCAATTTCAACTAGGTATCAGTGTGCCTGTTTAATCTCTAACAAGACCCATTAGGCTCCCAGTTTCAATTTTAGACAGAACATAAAGGCATCTCCACAGGGAGGCTATGACCCTCTCACTATAAGGAGAGCAAAGATAGTCTTTACAGAAAATAGGGAATAGCTGTGGAAGGGCTTTTTGCCCATCTGTGTTGACAGGAGGAAATCGATATTTTGCTTGTCAGAAATGGTGCCATAAAGTTGGGTGCCATTGACATGTAACAACTTAAAGCTGTACTTTTAATTTGTTTCACTGTATGTGTTGTGTTGGAGTAGTTGGATACAAGAAGTGAAATCTCTGTTTTACATGTCAGAGGTGAAATGTAGCCATGCTGCTGCTTAGCTTGTACATTAAAACCATAATGGCCTGTGTGACAGTGTCCAATGTGCTGTGATGTTCCCAAAGCTTATGATTCATTTCATTTTAGAGACAGTCTCCCAGAGCCCTCCCCAGCTGTTACTGTTGTGTGCTGCTCCACAGGACTCACCTCTGTTTGAGTTCTGATTCACTGGGTAACCTCAGTGACTCGAAATTAGAAGATGATCTTCAGAGAGTTTCTTGGGAAGCTTGTGTTAATTGAGATTAAAGTCATCTTCAGAATGTCTTGGGTACTGTCCAAGTAGAGACTATAATCCCCCTTTCCCAAAGGTTATTAATTCATTGATTATTAATTGTATCAATGTTATTCTCAAGAACTTGTGACTGGGACACAAGGACTCCAAGTTTTAGAGTCATTCCTCTTTGTTCTTCATACATTCATTCAATTTTTTTCCTGATGTGGATTTTAATAAGAGATCATTATAGTATTACTTTGAAATAATATTTTGTTTTGCTACTGCTAAGTATATCACTGTAAATATCTGCAGTTTTGTTTTATTCTGGTAGTCTCCCTAAGAACAAAGGAGATTTATGGTTCAATTACAGACACTTCGATCTTTAATGAGTTGTGATAGAGGAGATTGTAGCAATTTTCATTGAGCCAGAATTTGTTACCATGGTTTTCCAAAGAAACACTTACAGTGTTTTTTATGCTGATGAGTTTAAATATTAATTTTTGCTTCTCTTCAGGTTAAATAGTCAATCCATTTGAAGTTGATTTTAAAAATTCTGCTGACTTGAAAAGCATCAGTATTTTACCCTTCATTTCCTCTTTCCTATCTTAGAAAACTATTATTTTCCCTTTAGCTATTGCATCAGGCAAAAGCATGTTTCTGAGAGTACTGTACATTCATTACATACATGCAGCCATATACCCATGATGGTTTCCCACAACCTCACTTTTATTTATTATTATAACCTCACTTATCTTGATCTGTTTTAGAATAGAATCTCTCCTGTGCTTCATTTCAGGATGAGGTAATATTAAGGAAGAGGTGGTTGTTTTGGGTTTTTTGTTTGTGTTTTACTGGCTTTTTCCCAGAGGAGAAGGAGCTGTTTTTAACATTTCTTCTCCCCCTCTCCTTGCTTTATTTGGGTCTACTTCCATAGTGGATTTGGAAGGGAAAAAGATACAATAAACCTCAATTTTTATTTCTTTCACGCTTAAAGGATTTGAAGCTTGGTAGGTCTCCTTTTTTTTTCCTTTAAGCCATTGACACAAACTGAATTGATGTGAAGCCTCAGGCCTTCCACTGCTGGATTTGTCTAGAGCATGAAGAATCTCGTTATTACAGAGTGCACTTGAAGCTTGAAGTACAGAGAGGATGATGACTACATTGATGGTTAACTGCAGCACCCTGTGAGTCAGTGTCATCAGTGCATTTAATGTCTAGGCTGGTGCCAGCATTCACATTCCTGTGCCTGAGTGATGGCAGACAATAATGACTCATGCTTCATTTACTGGTGTCCCATCACTTTCTCTTTGGCTTCGTGGACTTTTTGTGTAATCTCAAAGAACAATTACTGGGGAAGAATGAAGTGTCTGTACATGAAAAAGGGTCAGAGAACTCACAGGGACTCTGAATGTTGTTTTACCAAAGAAAACAGGATGTTCTTGTTTCTTCAGTTTTTCTGGTTTGTGTCATGCTTTCTGGATTTTTTAGAGTCATTCAAGATCCCATGTTGCAGGTTTAGCCCCAGAAATTCATAGAGCAGGTGGCTGTGTTCATTTGTCCTCTTCTTGGTTGAAAAGTAAAGTGGATGTGGTCTTTAAGTTTTCAGACTTAGTTACAGCCTGGTAGGCAATGACACCAGCTGGTGCTGAAAGATAGCAGCACACACTTCCAGCAGCCTGAGAGATTCACTCGTGGCCTTTCTTAGATCTCTGAGATGTAAGCTGGAATTGCAGTCTTAACTCTGCAACAGAATTGTGTTTTTGTTCAGTATCTGGGCTTGTGCACACTGATCTGTGAGGAGCTCTGCTCACCATCCTGGGGGCTGTGCCCTGTCTGAATGCACACAGGTGTCCTGGGCTCTTTGTGAGGCAGTATCCTAATTGTGTGTGTTGCCCTTGGAACAAGATAGACTTTTTTCCCTGACTTTTTTCCTCTTTTAGCCATTCATCTTTTTCAATCGATTTAAAAAATTAAAAGCAATTAGGAAGTTTTAATAAAAGACTGAACATCAGATAAATTTGCTACCCATTAACAAAATCACTAGAAGACAGTGCTTCCTATGGGGAGTTAGGGGGGATGTAGAGAGAGCAGGGCTGGAGTTTCTTCCCTGAATTATCATTATGCTGTGTAATGAAGCAGAAGCTTACACAGCCATGAACTAATTTGTTCTGGCTCCTCATGAGGTCTGCAGTCCAGCTAGAGAGAGGTAAAGAGATGACAGTAGTTTGTTATGGAAGGGAAGGAAGGAGCTTTCTTTAATAAGTTATTTGAATTTTTGGATTTTCTAATGCCATCTCTGTTCAAAAGCCATTTGGATTAAATCAGTTGTGTCTGATCCATAAATTGTTAGTGCTTACCTTCTTCCCCTGTTCCCTTCCCCCCATGCTTTTTTTTTTTAACATCCTGAGTGCAAAAAGAGAAGGTGGCTGAGCAGTGACGAGTGATGCTGTTCACACATTGTAGTCATCTGTTACCAGCTTTAAGGGTAGGATGCTGTTTTAGGTCTGTTTAAATGAGAAAGATGTTTATCACAAGTGTCCTGAGCTGTGCTTCCTTTTTGATTCCTTAATTTTTAATGTGTAATGATTCTGCTGAAAGCACTTCTCTTCACATTTTTCTTAAAGCACTGCAAACTTCATTAATAAGAGCAGCACTGTGTAAGGTGCAGTGTGTTGCTGCTGTATTAAATAATACATATTTGAAAACTGCATTTAAAATGATGGTTCGAAGTTGTATTTCCCATGAGCAAAACAGAGGAACTGCTACTTTGTCCTTAATTCACCTTCTTCTATTACAGATTGCAAGAAATACAAGAACAGTAACATTTGGAGAAAGTTGTTTTCTGTTTATGTTTTTTATCACTGTGATCTGTTCTTTTCAACATGGGTTGTAGTGAATGTCCTAATACTTTTTTTATTGACAGATTTCAGTTTATCATGCAGTGAGAAATCTGATGAAACATGCTTAAATAATTTAATCCTATAGCTCATAAATCTCGTAAACTTTTTGTCTGAAAACATGAGTAAGGTCTAAAGCTAACAGCCTAGATGTACAAAAGAGGTCTTTCAAGGTCTTTACAAACATTTGATGCACCAGGTACTAGAAGTTAATTTTCCTGCTTGGTTGCTCAGCATTCTGTTAGATGATATTTGTTTATATAACCTTTTAAAACATGCAATATTTTGGTTTTTACAGATGAAAATGGTGTTTTTATTTTATTGTTTGTCTTATTCCTTCTTTTAGAGTTTCTTCTTCAGGATTGTGGAGTCCTTGACTGAGATTTCAACAGTGAAACAAGCATATGTGCTAGTGTGAATCACAGTTGCTACCAGGTTTGTTTGCAAATGGTCCCAGAGTGCAGCTCTGTTTCTTACAATCTGGCTTTTCTGGCATGGGGCTCATCTGCTTTCCCTTGATATGGAACAGGGATTTTTTTCTGAAGCCCTTTATCACTCAACACCTTTCCCTCCCCTGCATGAAGAGTAGCACACCCAAGAATGCAGAGTGTCTGTTATTTCTCTTTAGCTTCCCAAGGACTTTATGGAGGAAAAAATATCCAATCCCTGTGTTGCAGCAAAGGGGATGACACCTACATGTCACTGCATAACTTTTGGCTGTCTCTTTTAAAATGCTAGTGGTACTTCAGAGCAGCACTCTCAGATTTCAGGTATTTTTTGCATCCTGGAGAACATCACATAGTTCTTTAAATTCCTCTGGCAGTTTTAGACAACTAGTGTCTTCTTGCAGGAAATAAATAAATACACAGAATTTTTTTACTTCCATTTTGAGTTTGTCAAAATGAGCTTGGATAAATTGACACTTAGGGGATATTGAAACAGCACACACTTATCAAACAATGATTGCCCTCCTCTGGACTTGCTGCAACAGGTCTGTGCCCTTCTTATGTTGGAGAGCCCAGAGCTGGATGCAGCACTTCAGGAGAGTTCACCAAAGTGGAGTAGAAAACCAGAGTCATCTTCCTCAGCCTGCTGTCCACACTGCTTTTGGTGCAGCCCAGGATGTGGCTGGCTTTCTGGGCTGTAGGAGCACATTGCCAAGTCATGTGGAGTCCCCCACAGTTGTTCTTAGGGATGTTAGCAGTCTGTTCTCTGCCTAGCATGTGTTTGGGATTGCCCCAAGCCAGGTGCAGAACCTTGCCCTGTGCCTGTTGAGCCTCACGAGGTCACACAGACCCATCTCTCCCACCTGCCCAGGTCCCTCTGGGTGTCATCCCACCCCTCCAGAGTGTCCATCACAGCACACAGCTGGTGTGTCAGCAGCCCTGCTGAGGCTGCCCTCAGCCCCACTGTCCATGTCACCAGCAGAGGTGTTCAGCAGTGCTGGTCCCAGTTCCAGCCCCTGGGGAGTGCCACTGGTCACTGACCTTCCCCTGGACATTGAGCCATGGGCCACAGCTCTGAGTGTGGCCCTGCTGCCAGGTGCTTGTCTGTCCAGTCATCCCTCTGTCAAATCAGCCCATGCCTCTCCAGTCTGAGCCAAGGGGGTCCTGTGGGACAGTGTGGAGGGCTTTGGCCTGTTCATCTTTGCAGTTCTCAGAACATTAGCATGTGGGCATGGAGCTGTATGTTACTCTGTAATTTGGCACCCTCTTTCTTCACAAGGTTTCTTGAAGGTAAAACATAACAAATTTATTACTTATAAATTATATTTATTTATATGAATTATACAGTCAAATTTTCTTGCTTCAATTCTGTTTGTAGCTTGTTTTCAGCCAGCTGTTGTGCTAGGGCTCTGCTACTTTGACAGCTGTACTAAAATTTTAACTTCAAATAACATGAAAATAAATCCAGCCTGGCACCCCTGCATTTAAATCCAAACAGTGCAAAGAGGCACTGGTGACAAAGCAGTGTGAGGGTTCTGATGCTCCTGACATTCAGTTTCTTCCTAACGTGTGTCACCTGGCAGTTTTTGTGATTCTGAAGTTTTCCTGAGTTGGATCTGGCACTGTGAGACCTTGTTGTATTGTATTTTATTTGACTCTGTATAGGCTAGACTAGTGCTTCTTTACACAGTACTCTATGGCTTTTGCTCAGAAGCCCATGGATAATGTAATCTTGGCTGACAGTGAGAGCAGAGGCTTGGGCTGTTTTTTCTGTATTACAAGGCAGCCGTGCTGAAGTCTTCAATCTGATCAGAGTACTTTACCCTAACTCATGCTGATTCAGCAGTGCAGGTGCTGAGTCTGTGCTCCCTGCTTTTTCAGATGACATTCCAATTTTTTTTTTCTTTCCCCAGTCTCAATTTCCCCTCGAATTTTGAGAAATAGTGAGTCAGAACAGCATTTTTCTTTATCCTTTTTGGTTATCTTTAATGCTGATGAGGAGGCATTGGTGTATTTGGGTCTTTGTGAAACTATGAGTATCTGCAGGTTAAACCATATCTGGGAGTTCAACAACCATAAATGACCCTCTACTCTTTTCCTCTAGGCTGTGTTGTTAGGTACCATAGGTGACATGTAATTTTACAAAGTTATCTGTTTTTTGCTCTCTTTCATGCTAATATTGAAGATATTGGTACTTCCTCAAATTGTTACATATACAGAAACAGTTTGTGATGTTAAGCCTTTTACTTGTAGGCAGCAATGCAGGTGTGGGTGGAGAAATAGAAGGTGAGTTATTTTTCTACTTTTACAAGTTCCCCATGTCTCTGGAGAAGCATACTGTTGCCCACACAATAAGAATAAATGTAAGAAAATTAGAGCATATTTTGGTAGCACACATGCAGTAATTAAGCTTAGTATAGTTTAAAGAGGAGCTCAAAGTTGCAGGTAAAGTAGGATACTTAAAATGAGAGCAACTGCAAATAATCTTGGCTGATGAAAGCTTTGATCAGTAAGGAGGCTGGCTGTACTCTTGTGCATTCAGGTTATTGTAAGGTCAAGTTCTAGTGCAGGAAGGCAGTGGTTGTAGCCTGTGTTGGAGGGAGGGAATTTTTTGTTTCCACTTCATTAATTATCCAGCTCTCCATGGATTATGATCTAGCTGGGAACCAGAAACTCTTTGGGGTACTTTACCCTAGGGTAGCAGCAGCAGTACAAAGTGGTGGTGAGACCCTTTCCCTGACTCTTACCTTCTCAAGGCAGGGAAACCCATTACATTGGTGTGATTCTCTCATGCATTTTCAGTATCAGCAGGCATTGCCACTCCCCCTTCCTTTGCCCCTCAAACAAACAAACAAAAACCTAACCCAAAATCTCAACAAGTGACTGCTTTGAGCTGACATTTGTTGAGGAAGGACTTGGCATCAGCTGGTGCTGGAGTGGATAGGCTGTGTAAAGGCCAATGTGTAAGGCCAGCAGGCTGCAAAGAAGCACAGAAAACATGAATGTTATGAAGGTGTACTAGTATTGATATCTAATGTTTTGGGTATTGTTGGGTTGTACTGTTTGTGTTCAGAGTAGCAATATGAGTGTTGGTGATCTTGGATCAAGGAAAAAACTGAAATGGTGCAGCTCCAGTTTTGGCCCTAGTACAAGATGTTATGCTGCACAGCAAGAAGTCACTGTACACCTTCCAGACAAACTTTGCTAAGTTCTGAATCTTAAAATGATCCAGTTTTTCTTCACTAAAGACTGACTCTGCCAGTTCTCAGATTGGTGCTTCCCATATTGCTTTGCTAGAAATCTATTTCTAATCCTTTTTTTTTTGTGGGTAGACATCACACTGCAAGAACTTTAGGATGATGTCAAATTTCACTTAAACAGAGTTGCAGCAGAGATGCAGTGTTATGATTCAGGTGAGTTCTCACTGTTTTTATTTGGGGAAAGGAATTCTTAAATCTGGTTGTATACTAATGGAGCACAATCAACCTGTTTTCCTTGCCACCTCACTTCATGACCTTGTTTCTTCCTGTGGCTCTTCCTTTCCATGACTGTGTGCTTTGTAAGGCAAACAGTCCCTGTGTGAAAGGTCTGCTCTGACAGGTTTAATGCAAGTGTTAACCTCACAGAGTTAGTTTGCAAGTCCAAGGCAGATGTTTTGTTTTGTGATTTTGATGAAATAGGGTTAAAGGTGGAAAAGACTTAGAAGTCATTCTGTCTATCCCTCATCTGATGCTTGGGTTGTGAAACATTAGACCCTTGTGGTGTTTGTTAATGCTGCAGCATGAGATTGTCCAGACTGATTTGTTCATCCACCCATCATCATCTTGGCTTGGAAAATGGTGTCAGATATGATTGTCATTCTTGTGTTTTGTGCTGGCAGATTATTGTTGTTGGTTTCAGCTACCATTGCAGCAGGCAAAGAAAATAGGCCTTTTCCTCCCCCCTCAAATTCAATTACAGCTTTGGTTGTAGATATCAAATGCATTCATAGCATCAAAGAACAAAAAGAGTCCAAAGATGTTTGTCATAGCCATAGGCTGCAATATCATACTGACTCATTTCTGTGTGCAGTAAAGTATTAGGGAGGGGGGAAAGGGGGAGATGAAGCTGAGTGCAGATGCCAGGCTGTCTAATGCATAGAAATAGAGGAGTTGTTTTTGTGGGGCCAGCCCTTTTCTCATAGGAAATTTTGAATTTACAGATTTGTTCAAGGTGATTTGATCTGTACCATTTCCTGTCACACAATGTGCTGTGTTCAGATATTGCAATGCATCTGTTATGACAGATATGGTAGATTTGGGGGGTTGTATGGATGGTGAAGTGGGGAAGCTGAGCTATTCATAATTCTCCTTCAGGATGGCTACCAGAACACAGCCACTTAATTTTGGGGTTGGTGTTTATTCACTCAGTTTATTGCTTAAGGAAACAAAAAGAAAAGTGCTCTGGCACTCAATATATTAACCTTTGCTGAAAATTCAGCAGGTATTGTTGCTGCTGCTCTTGGCCTTCTTTCTGTCTGTGTCTTTATTGCTTATTTGCTGTATCATATCTGTAAATGTTTTCTGTGTTCCTTGAGATAGGAAGCATGGCTATTTTGGTCGACATTTAGAGGCTTTTTGAGTGCTTCTTCAGGAACAAGTGAAATAAAAATGTGCCTGCCAACTAGGAGAGAGGTTGCTTCCTCCCTGTTGGGAGCTTCCCTGTTTGTTGATAATACCTTGTACAAACCAGAATGGATCTAGGGAGAGCTCTGTGAAATTCCTCCTTTGCCACCCCTCCCTTGGCTTGTGTTTCTTCTGCATAGACCTTGTTAGCCATGACTGAGATAGCATTTTGGGGATGGTGCAGTGTCTCAGATGATTTTTGGGTGTAGGTTTTCTTTTGTTCCTGTCTTTCTCCTGTTAATTAGTTGGCACTGTGTGGAAAATCTGATCTGCTTGCTGATTGTTGCCTTCATTATTGAGTTGTAGCACTAAAGCATTGCCATTATCCCATGGACTACTTTATTGTCTTTAATAAATTCACTCTCACCACTTTGCAGAGGGTGTTAGATCAATGGAAAAGGCTGAAGATGAGAGAACAGGTTTCTTCACTGTGCTGTGCTAATGTTCTCTCCTTTGAGCTACTGGCTCTGGTTCTTGAGCCATAGGCCCAATAATATTTAAAAGGACATTTAATCTGCATAACCCAGGGTACAACATCTCTCCATGATACTGTGTGGTAGAGTTTGGCCCTTGTCCTCCTGTTTATTTTGTTTCAGCATGGGCTCAGGCAGAACAGTTCCAGCCAATCCAGCATAATTGTGTTGAATTCTGCTAAAGAGAATACACTGATCATCAGAATTAGAAAACTGTTTTCTTTCATAGCTAGACTGTTTTAATATCTCTCTCATTCATGACACTCTTTCCTCCTCAGTGAAAGATAGAATATTTTTCTCCTGCAAGTAAGACTGATAACTTGCTATTACTCATATGAGGGATGAACTTCACCTAAGTGAGAGAAATTTGTAACATCCTTTACTTGGATAAAATTATTGTGATCCTTCCTTGTGTCAGGTAACTTAATCTCTTCAAGTATACACTGCCTAAAAAAGGGCATGTCCTTCAAAGCTCATCATTCATCTCCTTTTCTAACCTGAATAAATTTCTGGTATGTCAGTCACCTCCATGGGTTGTGTCATTGTCACCGAAGGATTCTACTGGATTTTTTTTTGGTGTTAATCTTTCAAAAGTGACATTTGAATACATAACCAGTATTAATATAGCCATATTCTGTAGTAGGTAATGAGTTGCATATAGGCAGAGAAGCTGCTTTAGTTTGGCTAGAGATGTTTAGAACAGCAAAGTGGAGGCAGGATCTAGTTGGTTGACTAATTCTCATGTAACTGTCTAATTTTCCTTCTTTTGGCATTTTCTCTGAATTTACCAGACTGCAGTGAGATCTTAAGACTGATACAGAGGAAGTGTTTACAGAATAAAGATGAACCTGTGTTAGTGACAAGGTGCCCTGTTGATTGTCTTATCAGCCACAGCAGACTTGGAACAAAGTTGCCTTGGTATTTGCATGTTAATTGTTTGATTTTAATAAACTCTCAATTTACAAACTCTTAAGGGCAGAGTTAAGTTAATTTTTTTTTCTCCTGGCAGTAAGCTTCCTGGGGAGATTTCTGTAAATGCTCTGTGTGTAGTAAAGCTGACACTTCAGATGGAGAGAGACTGAGAGGTTCACTTGTTCCTCTGTGCAGCAGAGCTGTGCAGTGTGGTCTTTGTCCCACCTCCCTTTCTGCCTAGCCCAAAGCACACAGACTGCAGGAGCAGGTGTCTTTAGGAGAGCAAAGATGTGGCCATTCCTGTGTCTGCTGTGCTTAAAGCATTGTTGCAAGTCTTCTCTGAGTGTTGATTCCTGTGACTTTTGAGAAAGGAAACACAGGTTATCTCACTTCATGGGTAAGAAAGAAGCTCACTCAGTTGTCTGAAAGTACATGCAAGAGAGTGGTGAAGGCAGGGGGTCCTTAATGTTCTCCCCCCTGCTCTGACAGCTTACTCTGGCTGGCCAAAGCAGCAGTTGGAACCTTGAACTGGTGATGCAGTCTGAAATGTTGCAGAAGCATGCACTCTGTTCCTGCATGAAGGAGTCAGCTCCCTCGTTCCCTGGATCAGACTAGCAGGGGTTGTAATGCTTTGTTGTTTGGGGACTTGGTTGTTTCCCAGTGAGCCCTCATGTCAGTTGTGCAGTTCTAGTTGCTCAGAGTTGGGTGCTCAAGCTGAGTTGCACCACTCTGCCTTCTGCTCAGAGCAGCCTTTGTCTCAGTGAAACTTTAAAGAAGGTTTGGAATGGTGGAGAAAATCATTCCTTTGAAAGGAATTCAGTGCAGTCATGGTGGGATTTGTACTCTCAGATTTGTTATAGGGATTCCTTACTGCACTTTCCCACTGTTGTTTAGAATAAACAGGATATCTGATTTACTGCTGAAAATCGGTTTTGTTTAGGAGATTATTGTCATGGAATTGGCTATTTAATGTTGTTTCTGTTCCTGCAAGGACACAGAAGTAGCTGTTTCATCTGATGAAAGAGAACTCTTTATTAAGAGGCAAAGTAATGCAGGCTATTTAAAGCTCTCAAGTGACTCTGGCTGTGGTAAAAGTACTTTTTCTCTTAGGACTTTACTGTCAGTGTTGTACTTTCTCTCTAAACTTTAGTAATGATCTTTGCAGTCTAAGCTGTTCCATGTGTTGCTTTTGAGAGAAAGCTGAACCGTGTATAGTTACAGGTATATCTGTAATTTACTGTGTCTTTTCTTCACAGTCTTCATAGAAGACTGTCTGAAGATGGAAGTATCAACCAGCAGGACTTCTATACAGTACTTTCAGCTCAGCCTTTCCATTATAGATCTCCCCAGTGAGTGGCTTATCCTCAAGCTCAGATGTTTGAAGTGCTTTCGGGCTGAAACGAAATGTAGAAGTTCTCTGCCTAGAAGCAATCTCCACCCTAATATTCCCTTAAAAGCAGGTTAGCTGCAGAGAATGTCATGTAATCCTCTGTCTGCCTTCAGCACTTTCCACATGAAAGTGTTTAAGTACTTTTCCAAACACTAAAGTAATACTTGCAGCACTTCTGTCAAATCAGTGGCTTGATACTGAGGATAAGTACATCCATTTCATACATATGAAAACAGAAGAGCAGAGTGGCATACAGTCATGATTGCAGACCTAGGAAAACAAGGGTCTAGTGTCACAAAGTCCTGCCTCTTTTAAGAATAAGAGTCCTTAAAACAGCTGAGGAGTTAAGATTTTTTGTTTCTTCTGTGTGAGATCATCTTAGTGTTCCCAGAGATCTGTGTGATGGTAAGCCTCTGATTTTTCAAATGTGTTTGTATGGCTCTTGACTAATCGAGCCAACCTCTTGATCTGGTTTTCTAAAAGCAGCCTTAATAAAATAATAAATCATGTTAAGATTTTTCATGTTAACAAATGACCTAATTGTATGTCACTGTAAGTAGGGAATGCAGGGCTTTAGAGCTTCCCAGCATCTGCTTTCAAAACTTTCTTTAAACAGGTTACATACACAGGTGTATATTTCAGTAAGGCAAAATAAAGTTAAACTGCCTTGCACTTATGCAAAGAAACATATCACATTGAGGATGGGCTGTTTTGTTTATACTTGACATGATTATGCCAGTTTCTTTCAAGGAAACAAAAGCATTTGCTGTCAATGCTGCTGTACTTGTAGGGTACAGCCAGATTGTTGGAATGTGTTTGACCAAAGAAGAAAGTTTTTGATCTGCATAAATTGATGGGTAAGTTTTTTTGCTTTAGTTTCTGCTCTGTTCTACTTTCTCTGTATTCTTCTGGTTTAGTTCAGGCAGATATAAAAATGGAAAAATGTGATTTTGATTTGATCTTGGGATGTTATGTAAGTTGTGTCTGTCTTCTCAATGTAAATGTCCTCATGACACATCTTAGCCCCCATGATTTCTTCAGGCTGTTGTTCTTACTCACTTGCCTGTGGACTGTAGTTGTCCTTTTCCTTGTCTGAATGCTCTTCAGAAATGTTCTCCTGTAAGCAATTGGTCACTGAATGTCTGTCTAGCTGTTTCCCAGTCTAATGACCCACTCAGCAACCAGCAGCTGTGAAGTTGGCTGTTTGGTGTGGGTGTTTGGGGAACTATGGGAGGCCTGGGTATACAGAAGTCTTAGCAGAAGCTTGAGGCAATCATCTTGCTTGTCTAACCTGAAATCTTCCATCTGGGAGATGGATATATTACAGCATGAAACAAACCATTTTCCAAAGTGTTTAAATCTATAAAGAAAGAAATGGAAAATTTCTGCAGAGTCTTTGACTAAGTCTCTTGTGTCTACCTGTTAAGACAAATCTTTGCTGTACAGCCACACAAATAACTGAGTTTCTGTGCTGTTATCACTTTCAGACCAAATGGCAGCATTTATATATTTGTGTTTAATAACACAGAATCGAGTGAAGATCTTTAGTTCCCTGCAGAGACAGGAGTTGAAACCTGTGAAGTCTACACAACTGAATCAAGAATTTGAAGATTGACTTACTTTAGAATTACAATAGGCCCCTGTTTGCTATTGCATATTAATAGGCAGATGAAGGAGGAATGCCATAAAGACACAGCATGTGTGAAAACAGAGATTCCATTAACCTGAGATCCTGTGGCTTCTGGTGCTTGAGCATCACTCAGGATGCATCTGCTCTCAAGATGTAGTTTCTTCATGGTACAACTTAATGTATATTGACTGAGGGATCCTGCAGTGACTCTCTGGGTCTGTGTAGGGCCAGATCATTGAAGTGACTTGAGCAGATGTACAACTGACTGGTGCCTGCATCTCATGCTTGTTACCCTACAAATAGGGAGACTACCAAAAGCTGAAAGATCTGAAGAAGTTAAAGGGTACAGCATAATCAGAGGTGGTACTGTTGAGTACTGGGAGGGTGCAGAGAGGGAGAAAGGAAACAAATTGTTCAACAACAAAAGTTTCAGCTTTAAAATGCTCTAGGAATAGTAACTTGTAGGATTTGATTTTGACTTAATGTACTGAATTTTAATTTTTCATCCTCCATAAGCAAGCAAATTACAGACAGATTTCAAAGGAAAACTTGCAATCTTTTCTTCTCCCTTAATCTGTAGCTCTGTTTCTTTTATAGAATTATCTGCATTCATGAGGCAACGAGATCATTGTTGCTGAGAGCTGTAAGGCTCATGTTAAAAAAAAATAAATCTGTACACTGGAGGCAGCATTCTGCCTCACACCTGTTCACAGTTCTTACCCACAAGTAAAAGCAGTTCACAGGTGACATTGTATTTAGGTGACTTCTGGCTGGTTCATGAAGTACTGGAGAGCTGCAGGTGACACTTAAATCCCACAGAATACACACTGCAATCAAGCCTACTGCATTTTTTGTGTTGCAGCTTTTTAGTATAGGCTGTTCACAAAGTAGGTTTTTTTTTTCTTTTCACTTTTGTAAAAATAAGTCCTGTTCCTCAAAGTCAAGCATATGTGATTTTGATGCTTTTGCTAAATAGTCTTTTTGGGTCTCTTGGAGTCTGTGGCACATATTGGTGCAGAAGTCTAATTCAGTGATGAGCAGACATAAATTTTAATTTGCATCCCTTTTAAAAATTCCCTTGATGCAAGAGCTCCTGTGAGCTGAGCTGGAGCAGATTAGCTTCCTGTGTCCCAGCTCTACACAGGGACAAAGCTGCAGACACCTGACAGGGATCTATTAAAAACTGTTTACATAGATGAGTTCTAGTGATGGTGTGCTTGAGTACCTAGAGCAGCACTGTGTGCAGTTGTCCTGACTGCTGTTGTACCAACAGCTAGCACAGTAGGTGGGACTTCTGTTCTGCAGGCTTACAGATCTGCTTTGAGGTATTGTTAGCAATCAACAGGAAAAGTTCATGATTGGTTTTATGTTGGTTTTTCTTTTTGAATGACTTGTAATTTGTTCCTTCCTTGCTATTGTTCTTCTGTCCCTCACTGATAGTCGAGACAAGCTTTAGCAAACATCACTCTGCTTCTGGCTTTGCATTCTGCCACGAGGTTTGTCCTACTTTGCTTATCCACAGTCTGTGCTCATGTGATTATTGGATTTTTTTTCTTGGAGTAGATGGACTGAAAGACATTATGAAAGACATTTTAGAGATAATGTTCTCCTGGGAGAGCTGTTAGAAATGAGAAGGGAAAACCATTATAATCAGTTGCTTGAGGATATTCCTCCTGACTTCCATGCAGAGAATTGCTCATTAATTTTAAAATTAGCCCCAAAAATAGGTATCCACCAATTACAAATTCTGAGCTTTGGTTCACCATTCAAATTCAAGTTACTGCTCCTGGCAGCCAAACCACAAAAAGGTATCTTGGCAATCAGACATGAAAAACCTTTCACCCAAGAGGTCTTCCAAGTCTCTCCCATCAGAAAATACCGGATGCAATGATAAACTTTAATCCTGAAAGTCACAGCTTGTTTGTGACTAGCAGATCACTGAACCATGAGAAGCCAGCCAATACAGGCTTTTCACAGCTGCTAGGTGTTGCCATGTGCTGAACCCGTGCTGTTCTCTGGGGACTTGTCATGACAGCATTGTCTCTGCCTGCCAAAATGCAGGGTTATCATCCCTGCCAGGGAAAGTCCATGTGTTCTGAGCACCTGTGATGCAGGTAAAAACTGACAAATGAGGCCAAGATGGGAAAACAAAGACTTCTTGTCAAGCTATGGCCATCTCTGATTTATGTGTGTTGCTACCAGTGCATTCAAGTCCTGATGTTTTGATATTTGACAAGGAAGAGATTTTAAGATAAAATTTTTTAGGTAGCAATTTTTTTTTTCATCTTGGTACTGTTTTATTTCCCTTGACTTTCCACAGTCAGTGGAAGGAAAGAGAAAAGTTTTCCCAAGGAAGACAATAAAGCAAGAGCCTGATGTAATTATTCTGGATTGTCTCCTGGAAAATTCTTCATGTCCTTGTATTGACTGTATGGGGATGTTGTGCATCTGCAGATTCATAACCTGCAATTATGCTTTATAAACAGTTCCCAATGTTTTTAACCAAGGTTTATAGAAGGGTTTGAGGTGGTAAAGTTGTAGAATGTTGGTTTAATAATGATGCCACTTTTTAACTAAATGGAGACACGAGGGATTTACTTTTCATGATCTTGATAACACCAGAAGTAGTTTTGGTATTGTCTTCTGTTGCTCACAGTCTATACATGTGAGGTTTCAGCCTTTTGCTATAGGCTGAAGTTCCTAAGAGCTTTATGGACATCTTTTTTTCCAGGGTTCCTCTTTTCCCTGTTCTGTGAGTCTCTATTATAGGATCTCTTGATCAGTTATTGTGTGCTCAGTTTCTAAGCACATTCAAGTTATGCCCTAATCTGAAAATCAACTTTATCAACAGAGGTGGTACATTCTGTCAAAATTTAGCAGAATCTGGACTCTTGCAGAAGCAAGATTTAAATAACCCAGTTAAAAAAAACCCCAAAGGTTTTGAGGGGAACAAATCTTATTTACCTTTTCTAAGATTCCAGCTGCATGCAGGTGTCCACTGTCAGTCTTATCTTTGGTCACATAATGCTCTCTGTAATGAGCATCAATCCAAAGCTAGAATGTGATTATATTGTCACTCTGCAGGTAAGATATAAATAGAGTTTTAACGTATTCTGTATTGCTTACAGGGCTCCTGCTGCTCACTGGTGGTGGTGATGCCTTAAAATGTTTATTAAAATGACTTGAAATGTTGTTTAGCAGTGTGTCTCGCAGAGTCAGCTAACTTGGCTGCTGTTTTCAATTCACTGTATCAATCAGGACTTTAGGGCTCTACATTTTAATTTCTTTTGCGTCAGAATCAACTTTGTTGGCTTGTTTCTGCACCTCAGTTGCATAAATTGCCTCCTGAGCTGTCAAAAGTAGGTGATAGACCACTTTGTAAAGAGTCTGTACTCTCAGGGCTCTGGAAGGCTTTTTCCAAACCAGACATTTTTTGAGTCCAAACTTACAAGGAGCAGTTTTAGCTTTTTCTTCTGAAGTTTAAACATTACTGCTTAGTATTTTTAATAGCTGATAGTAAAGGTTCAGCCATGGGACCTTCTAGCTGCTAAATGCTGACAAGCTCTGTCAGACATCTGGTCTGTAGATGAATTTGGCAGTATTTTGAGACTCTAACCAAGCACAAAGATGTGGACTGCTGATGAGAGTCCAGGACTCTTTTTTTTTTTTTAATTGAAAAGCTCAAAATGTGTGCTTTCACCTTCCAGCTTAATTCCCTGCCTGCCTTATGGAAACAACAGGAAAGATAGTGTTAAAAGCAGTGGTGCTGGCCTACTGTAACCATGAACTTTCACTTCAGTAGTTCTAATGTTTGATACAGGCATTTTGCTTTAACTTAGCTGTGATATTTCCATTGTAAAATCATAAAATTGATCAATGACTTGGTATTTTTATGATCTGAAACCTGTGAACAGCCTTTGGAAGAAACCTGGCTTCTAGCTTTTTCTAAAAATGCGTATGGATGAGTTTGCTTCCTGTATTTTCATCCTGTGTCATAATGTGCAAGTTTGGTACCTTGTTTTTATCAGGCAGGGCCATATAACCTTCTATATAAAATGATGTGAAGTCCTCCTGAGGCTAATTAAATTATTGGTCCTTGTACTAAATATCTCTTCTTGCAGCTAGAATCTCTTAACTTCTTCTGTAAAAGGGCAGTAGAGCATCTCAGCAATTTGGGTCCTTGAGACTGCAAAGAGATGAGTCACAACTTCTTCCTCAAGCTTTGGGACCCTCCCTTTTTGAGGAACACAATCCCTGGTTTAGGTGCTAAAAATTAAAACCCCGTGTGTTTTATTTGCATATGCTTCCTATCTTTCTCTTCTGTGACTAGTGGAATTATACAGCAATCAAATTCCTATTGTTTTCCTCTACCTCAGAAATGATTGTGCCAAACACTGAGTATATTTTATGATTTCAGCCTTCTGTTCTTTTATTAGAGAATATTCTGTCTGTCACTTTCATGTCACAACCTTTTAAAGGTGAGCAGTTTGGATAAGTCTTTGGGGACAGTCAGTTCTAGCTCAGCTTTCCCTTAAGATGAGACTGCAGTAAGGTTGGCAGTTGTTGGAATTTGAATTTCTAATGACAATCAGAAAAAAAGGATCTCTGCATTAATGACTATTCATGATACTTTTGAAATACTCATAAACTTTCAGTGGCTATTTCCAGGCTTAAAGGGTAAAAGTTGTGTCTGGTCAACCCACCATAGTGACACACTGATGGCAGTTGGCAATTTGAAATTTGCAGAAAAACTTGGGTGGTTTTAGTGTTAAAAAAAAAATAAAAATAAGAGTTGACTTGTGAGTGTTCAGGTAGAGATCAGGTCTCTTGTGAGACCAGGCAGGCTTCTGCTTTGTGGAAGCCAGGGGTGATACAGTCTTCATGACCAGTATTTGATCATGGATATTTGATCGTGCTGCTGGAGTGTTTTTAACTGTCTCATTTTAGCTTGTTTGGGGCAGAAAATGGTCTAATGATATGAAAAGAATCCATTACTCAAAGCCTGCCTCATCTGTGGCATCTAAAAAAAAGAAAAGGACAGCAGATTTCACACCAAACTGCAGGAGCACTGCAGCTGGCCATGGATTTACTGGCAGTAAGAACAGTCAGGGGTCTGAAGAATTCACACCTGCAGCATTTCTTTACAGTTTTCCTGAAACTGTGTTCCTTTAGTAACAGGAGAAATGCAAAACCCAAACTCTGAGTTTAGGTTCATTTAATGCATGCTTTGATCCCACCCCCAAATTTTCAGTTTCTCATAACTGCTTTCTTAGTAATGTGTTGGAAGTGTAGCATCCAATATGAAATGCATTTTTTTTTTTTTTTTTAAAGCTGAAATGAGGTTGGTGGTTCTAGATGAGCTCTTAATTGCTTTTGGTTCACAACATACTCTGTGTTGCTAGGTAGTACCTAGTGCAGCACAACATTAGTCTGCTGAAATGAGTCTCAGGAGAGGTATAACAGAATTGGGGAGCTTGCAAATTAGGTGTGATGTACAGTGTCAGAGAAGTGGTGGAGAAGTGGACTAGAATTGGCCTTCAACAGCTTCTTCTAGTCCAGGAATGAGCAAAACTGACACACAGATAAATTCAACACAAGGGGTCAGAACTGCAGTAGCTGTCTGGACTCAGGTCAGAGCTGAGGCTTGTCACCAGGGCTCTGTCTGAGGGTTTAACAGCATCTGCCTCTCCCTGCTGCCTTTGTGACTGCTAAAATATGCTTGTATAAAAATACCTATCATATACTGTGTGTAAGGGTTTTCTATAGATTTCACAAGAGGAGAAGTGAGAAGGATATAGACTCTTTGCTCTGTGTGTTTGTTTGTAGATGACAACTCAGCTTTGTCAGCTCTGATGTTTTCCTTGAAAGGACATGCTCAAAAGATAGAGCAAAAACACTGAGAAGAGAATATTTTAGAAAGGGCACATACTAGATGAATATGTTGCTGACAGCCCCATTGTATTCTTAATAATCCATGTCACAAGAAGAAAAAACTTATAGTGCAAAGCCTTGAATTTATTTTACATCTATCATGTTTTGCAGTCCTGGCCCTGTCTCTGATTCAGATTTCTTAAGCTCTTCATCTCTCAGGTAAATTAAATAGTATTGAAACAGCTGTGTGTTGCCTCTCAGGGTATTGTTTTTATGTGAAAGACAGTAGTGTTCCATAGGACAGAAATTAGATATGCTCCTCTGGGGCAAAATACTTGTAAGTCTAAATGCCAGCCAGTCTAAAAACCACATATTCTCATGTGGTTTTCAGTGTTGCTCTCTTCTATTTTTGCTGAAAAGATATGTCCTGATGCAAGATAGACAAATGAGAATGTAATATCTGCAAGGGATAAGGGGAAAAAAATGCACTTCAGACATTGCTAACTCAGAGTATTAGATACATTTGACCTGCAGTTGTTGAAAACTGCATCTATCAGATCCCTTTCCTTCACTTAGTGCAGTAATTTTGCCAAAAGAAAGTGGGCAAGTCTTTGTGACATTTAATGCTTGTGAACTCAGTGCTGCTTTTTGCTCAGTTTTATCAGCTGGTTATTAAAATGTTTTTAAAATGGTTTTTTTTTCTGAAATCTCTGTACAAAGAGTGGAGAGGTTTGTTTGTGTAGAACCTATGCTACCTTCTCATCTTTCTCCTCTGCCTTTTATCATTCTTTTCTTTTCCTACAATACTTGAAAAAAAAATTCATTCACTTAGCTGTGCCAGCCAATATTTTTGTGTTCTGTGATGGCTGTTATTTTGGTCCACTGATACGTTAGAATTTCTGCATATACCTGGACTATATTGAAAGAATGTCTAGTGTTGCACTTGTTCTAAAAGTGCTCTGGTTAAACCTTTAGCCAGTGGCTCTGTTCTGTATTGTGACCCTGCTTGGTAACACGTTCACATACTGCTGTAATTTCTCACAGAACAGCTGCCTTGGTGCATTGGCTTTTATTTTTTTCTGTGGCTACATCTTAGGTTCTGCACACAGTGCAAGTCTTATGGTGGGGTCAGAAATAATTTCTTCTCAGGAGTGGTTCTGTGGTGTCACTGTGATGCCATTGACAAGTGTGGGTACAGTTGCACTTGTAGCAGTGGAACAAAGTGTTTTCATGGGACTGGAACTGGCTCTGTGCCTCTGTTCCGTGGCACAGCAGGCAGGGCAGTGTTGGCAGAGGGTGGGGTGGGAGCAGAGCTGCCCCTGTCCCTGCTCCAGTGCTGAGCTGGGGTAGTGCTGTGGCTGGGAAGGCTCCACTCCAGGCAGCTGAGGCAGGGCAGGCTGTCATCTTCTTCCCTGCTGAGATGTGTGAAATGGATTTTTTCAAACGCTTGTGTACAAATAAATCCACAGTGGTTTAGATTTTTTAGAGTGGGAAAATCAGGGTTCACAAGAGTTATGTAGTTGTCATATGTTTTGCCTATAGCTCCCTCATAATTTTTAAAAGTTAGAGTGGTGGTTTGACCTTTGTGTCTCAGTGAAAAGTCACTCATGTGCTGACAGCCCTTGATAATTAATTGTTAATGGATAAAACATCTCTGTGTGAATCATTCACACCTTCATTTTCTAATTCCACCTGCCACCCAAAACCTCTTAGTTCTGTCTGGTCACAGTACAAAACAACTGGATACCAAATTGCAGAATATCTCCCCTGGTAACATGTGGGAATTATTTTTTCCTCACACAAGTGTGCTTCTGTTATGGAACTTCATAGAGTCTGCCTCGGTGACACTGCTGTGAGTGTCTCTGAGCCTGTAGAAAATAGAGCACCCATTGGAGTTGTTAAGAGGACGTATGCAAACACTTCTTAATAAAATCAATGTACTCTGGGAGGTAATGACAAACTGCTTTTGCAGGGTTGTCTTTTCTTTTTCTGTTGACCTATATAATGTATAATGAGAATTCCTTTGTAGCCAGTCTTAGTTTTGTTCCTTTTCTACAGGGGAACTTATTGCAGTGGTATTTTTTGTATCACATCACATGTAGCAATTGTAATGTGGTGGTGTGAAACACTTGGTTAAGTTATCCTCAGATTAAATTAATTTTTCTTTGAAGTAATGAAAAGCTTTGACTTTCCATCTTGGATAAAATTGTTGTAAGGAGTTAAATTTTATTTTCTGATGTGCTGGAGTAGCTTTTGTGACAAATAAAATTGATATTCCATACTATGGCTGCAAAGAAAAAGCCCAAACAAAACTCCCTTATTTTCTGTGTTTAATCTCCGGTGTCACTAGTTCCCAATAGTGTTTATTTAAACAGTTGAGATTATAAAAAAATAAAAATAAAATATATCTAAATAAAAATATTTAATAAAAATAATCATCAAGGTACTCAAGTGATGTAGGCAGTCAGATAATTCTAAATTTAAAAATTTGAGCAATGTAGGAAAAAAAATATAAAGGCAGGAGGGCAAGCATAGAAGAAGCCTGGGCAATTCAAAAAGAAAGCTGGGCATCATCTGTCCAAGAGTGAATGAGAACTGGGTAAACAAATGGGAGCAGGACAATCCTCACTGCCCATCCAGCAGGAGACAGGAAAGAACATGAACTCAGCTGGGAGTTGCTTGGCTGCCTGCATGGTGTGATCTGGAAGGCTGAGGCCACAGAGCCAATCTTGCCTGCTTTTAGCAGGAGAATTAGCTGATAAAGCTGCAGCTGTCGTGTCACAGGATGTGTGAGTTTACTTGCCAGGCTTCAGAGTTGTGGCTGGGGTTTGCTTGAACTGGGAAATCAGGGTCTTGGGCAGACAGGCAAGGATGGAGCTGAGCAGTGCTGGAAGGAGCTGACCAGAGGGCTTCAGGCCACCTGAGCAGGGTCAGTGTGCAGTGTGGGAAAGGTGTTAGGAGCCCTTCTGCCCTCAGCATCTGCAGTGCTTCATGGGGGCTTTGTCTCCCCCCACCCACTCTGTTCACAGCTGGGACTCAGCAGCACGTGCACTGCAAGGATCCCCTGTCCTGGTGCCTCTGCCAGCTTAGGGCTGAGGTGCATCTCTGAGAAACTTCTTTTCAGCTTCATTAGAGCTCAAATCTGTATATAATCCTGCTCTAGAAGAAGGTAGGTGCCACCAAGGAACAACCAACCTACAGTCACTTCTGTAGTTTCTGTGGAACAATATTAATGCTGCATTAGGATCTCTAAAGCAGTGCCTGGATGCTTTGGAGGGATGTGGGGCATAAATGAGTGTGAAAAGTGGGGTTAGAAAGGCTCTTGATGGTAGGATTAAAGAAAAAGTCGTAACCTAATGATTAAATGAATGGCCAAAGTTCATAATTGGATTGAGTATCTGGCACTGAATGCTGTTTAAATTGGTAACATGTCTAGTTACTAGCTTGTCTAGTGCCCCTTGGGTAATCTATGGAGAGCAAGGTCTGAAATCAAAGTTTTTCGTGCTCCTGAGAGTGACTTAACTGCTGAACTATCCTTTCCTAGATGTGCTCACCAGTAACCAGAGTCACTCCTCCATCTTGTCAGCACTGCCACCTGCAACAGGGCTTTATGAGCAACTAAGATGAATTTTAGTCCTGGTCTTTGTTTGCTACCTTTATTTGCTTTCCTGTCCCTATTGCATCTCTTTTGTAAATAAATTGAGGATGTGTTTTAGAGCCAGCCAGCCAGCAGTTCAGCTAAAATGACCTCTTACAGTACCAGGGAGGCTTCTTTTGTATTGGCACTGGAATTATTCCATAGATGTCCCTACTTCAGCTCTGATTAGATTTTACAGACTAATTTAATGCCAGATATAAGAGGTACTGAAGACATGTCTGGTCAACTACTCTCTCCTGAGTCCTTGTGGAATGTGAGATTGTCTCTACTGAATATTTATGAAGACTTATCTTTTTTATTTCTGAATATTTATCCAGGAGTGGGTGCTTGCACTCTTGCCTTGAAGAGTATGCCATATTCTCATTCTTCTACCTCTGGATGCTTTTCATTGTAGGAAGACTGTTCTCTCCAGAGTTATGTTCCTGCTAACATCTTGAATTATATATTTTACTGCCTCTCCGAAGCTACTTAGCAGCTATTGATTGACAGGTTATTATCTTGCCATCCCATATCTTTACTTTCAAAACAGTAAATATTTTTCTGTCTTCATTTTTCTGCTTCTGTGTGGGTTTTTTAAATGTTATTCATGGCTGCCTCTTTTCATTTTGCTTCTTTCATCTGAAGTCTCATGACTTTGGGGAAAAGCTTGTTTAGCTCACTGCATACTGAGTCAGCAAATGAATTAATGGAACAATTTAGGGGGCCTGTATGCTTGCAGTACTGATTCCTCCCTTGCCCCCTTCAGTGGACTAACTAAATTGATTTCCACCTGGAGAGATCTCAGGGGTACCATTTATACTTTGAGTAGATTGATGACATTTAGACACAGTTTGTTAGTCTGTGATTTGGTGGTTTTGTTTGCTTGGTTTTGTTTTGTTTCTCTTTTACATTTTCCTGCTAACCAAGCATTGGCATGCAAGTGGCTGCTGCTCTCACCTTGTTCCTTTTCCTTGATAGAATTTTATCTCATATCCAGTTTTCTCTAAAAAGCAAGAGATGAGGTTGGAAAAAGTGTTTGGCAGTGGTTTTTCCTGAGCCCAGGTTTGACAGTCTAGACTGGAGTCCTCTGTTCTCTGCTCCCAACCTTTCTGAGCTCCTACAGCTCCCTCTCTGCAGCTGTTTCACTAAGCTTTCCTTCCTGATTTGCTCAAATCTTTTGCTGCCTTGCTACTGCATATCCATGCCAAACCCAGGCTTACCTTTCCATCTCCTTGCTTGGGCAATCAGTGTATCATCTCTGTGGAGGAGAGAATGGAAGTATGGAGTGGGAGGCTTGTGATGACAGCAAATCAAGTGCTCTCAAACACTGCAGTAAATACGGACTCGTTTTTGCTTGGGCTCTGCACAGGTGCTACCAAGGGCAGAATACTGCTCATTTGTAAATCTGTCCTGAAACACAGATGCCTACTGAGCACCCAAATCATATGGAGATGAAATGGAAACAAATCTGCTTCCTAGTTTCTCGAATGTAAAGTTAGCAGATGTGTGTTTCTTATGCTGCAAAATCCCTCATGACAATACTTGGGACAGAGTTACAGATATTTGCTGCCTTTTGAAATTGGTCTTTGTTTTCTTCCTTTTGAATTTCTCCTGTATTGGTTTTTTTTGCCTTGACCAAAAAAAAAGATTTTTTTCTTCCTCTTTGCCTTGGAAGTCTGACAGACAGAGACTCTTCAGCCTGCACACAGTTTCTAAATTATGATACATTATTGCTTCTGTTCCTCTGCTCTCTCTGCTGCTGGAAGGGTAGGCGGGGTTAGGAGAAAATAAAGATTCATCCTGCTTTTGGAGGTGGGAAACCTGAGGAAGGAGTTTGAGCATGGGCAAAGCCATCAGAGAAAGGACACACTGTGAAGGGACAGGAGAGGTGCCCAACAGAGGTGAGGCAGGGGTCTGCACCAGCAGTGGCAGAAGGGGATGTAAGCACTGGAAGCAGTCCTGAAAGGGAGGTTAAAATGTGTTTGGAGCTTATCACTGGAGGCACAGGCAAGCTTGCAAATCCTGTTGAAGTGGTCACACAACAGAGTTTAACCTTGGCACATACTGAAGCATTTTGTTAAAGCATTCTCTTCACAGACAGAAAACACAGAAAACAATCGCATGTAGCTCTCTTCCAAGACAGAGCTAACAGGTAAATATTTTGTTCTGTTCCCTTTGGGGGCATGGATGCATTGGCCACGACTCCCTTGAAGCTGTGACCTGTTTCCACGGGGTGTGTGAGTGTGCAGTGGGGTTTGCCAGCACAGCAGGGACCCTCTGCTCTGTCAGCCCCCAGCTCGAGTCCTCAGGCAGGGCTCACACACAGAGGGTTCCATGTCTTGCTGACACACACACTCTTCTCAGGCTGTGGAATTGAAATGAAACCAACAGTAAAGCCTAGGCATGTCAGAAAACTAAATAACAGGTGAAAGACTGTATATAAAAGGTATGTATAGGGAGGGTAAGGGTTTTTTTATATATGTAAAAAGAAAGGGAAAGGAATTTTCATGTGCAGCTGGAAGAAAGGAAGACTGAAAGACTGCCTTGAAAGAACTGGGGGTGTGGAGGAGGGGCAGGCATAATGTACTTTTTTTCCTGATGGAAATTAGAGTTCAGGATTTTGCTGTAACTTTTCTGAGCAAGAGCAGCAGTTGATTGATTGTGTTTTAATTAGGTGCTGTAATGCGCACATGCTGTGGATGCATGTCTCTGAAAATTATGCCCTAAATTAACTCAGTAGTAGAAAGACTTCCTTTTTAGTGCAGTTAACAAACCAAACAAAATCCCAAACAGAAAAATGCCCTTAATCTATACTCATCTGTGGACAATTTAACTCCTAATTTAGTAATGCTACTTAAATTGTAAACTCATTTTCTGGTGTGGTATATGAGCACCTTTTAATTGTTGGGTCACTTCAGTGGTGATTCAGGAAAGGAGACTTGCTAATTGGGTGTTTCAGACAGCAGTGAAATCCAGTTAAAGTTTGGGTACCTTGAACACAAGTTGGTTTGAAGACATGAATTTGACTGCTTTGAGCAAGGGTTTTACAAACCCATGCTCTTTCTTTATTGAGCACCGTTATTCCTCAGAGAAACAACACAGGCAACAAGGCACTTGCTTTAGTTGAATAAAGTGTTAAACCCAAGACCCATTAGTTGAATAAGGTGTTAAATTGTCTACTGGAGTCTTGGAAAAACATTTTTACTCTTCTCAACGCTGGAAAAAAAAGTAAGATGACTTATCTTCATTTTGGAGGTATTTATAGTTTTAATAATCCAGGATCTGCCAATAATACTGCCATGCTATTTTGTTCCCTCTAAAGATGATTTGGAAATGTAAATCTAAATATTTTAAAAATAAATCTGATCATGCTAAATTGAGCATCAGTAGTTTTCACAGGAACTGTGATCTAGTCCAATAAAACAGACATGGAGAATTTTTTTGAGTATTTATTCTTTCCGTATCCAGAACTCTTCATTCAAGAGATGAAGAAGTTAAAGCTTGTCAAGCTGTGGGATTCCCATCTGAATTTTAAGAAGTAGGCTAAAAATGTGCAAACATTCTGCAGAAGAGATGGTAAATGTAGCTAATTATGTCGAGGCTGTGGATGGAAGTTGCACTGAAGAGCAGAGGTGCCGAGTTCTTGGCGCAGCCGAAGCTCCCGTGCCCTCCTTGCCTGGCTTGTGGCAGGGAGTGAGTGCATGATGAAATGGGGGAGACATGGGCTGACCTTCACCTGTCAACGAGTTTGTCCAGCCAGCCTGAAAGCTGCAAGCCTGTGGTGTCTTGGTAACATTTTGTTTGTAGTAAATCAACTTCAAATGTCGACAATCCTCGAGCATCGTCCTTCCTGTGTGTGTTGTGTGGTAGCAGAGGGGCAAAGAATGTGTTGGTAATGGAGAGAAGAGCTTTCAGTGGCTCCTCAGGTGTATGAACCTGATGTTTGTTTAATCCTGGAATGTTTATCAGTAGTACTGGAAAGACTCTTCCAGAGTGTAAGTATTTTGTTGGTTGGGAAGACAGTAAAGAAGTTGTTTTCCAATCTCTGCTTTTATGGCACGCTGCTAAAATGGAGAAGGAGAATCCCTCCCCCTCCTCCTGGTGCTGCCCTCTGGCAGAAAGGTCAGTAGATGTTTGTGATCTGTCATTTGTATCTAAATTCAGCTGGCATGCTCTGTTGACTTGTAAATTTGTAATGGATCACGAGTTCATAAACGACAACAGCAATACAACCAGACAGAGGCCTGAATGCAAAGGGATTTGCACTGTCAGCTTTATTAATGTGTAAGCTGTTCTCTAATATTTGTGATAGCTGATATTGCATATCTTTCCAATATTTCAATTATCATTGACAAGAAATTTAGCTTGTAACTTTTATCTGATTCAGTACTTTGATTATAAATTGTGAAACAATTAATTTCTAGTGAGTGCTTCAGGGGGAAGTAGTATTTCCAGTGGATTTGTCCTTGAAAGCAAAGGCCCCTTATTAATGGTTCCAGTTTTATTAGTTGGTTAAAAACAAGCTTTTAGAATATACAAGTCTATTTAGAAAAGTTATTTTTCACCCAAATGTAGCTTGTGGAGGTAGAGTGAAGGCTTTGAAATGGAGGATTAAAGATTATTTGTGGAGACCTTACTCAATGTATTCCAACTTTCTGAGATGTAGAGCTCTTTCAAGGATAGAAAATAAATGACTTTTCAGAGGTTGAATGAGAACTAATTCCATGTGTTGCTCTGGGTGGTAAACATTGATTTCCTCTTTGATTGAAGAAGCTTAGAATGTGTGAAATCTTCTTTAAGACGAAGAGCTCCCAGTGCATCAGTAGGGCCAGCTTTTCCTGCAGTTACTGCAATGCTTACATTGTTGTGAGTTGAGCAAGGACTTTCTTTATACATAATTTTATGTACAAAGACATAAATAATACATAATTTAGCAGAGATTAACTTGGGAAGCAAAGCATATTCCTTGTGCTATGCTTTTGGAAGGCACTCAGCATGTAGTTATTTTCCAGTTATAATCTTAATTTTAAAATCAGTAGAAACTCATCACTATAAACTTCTCATGTGAAAAGATTAACTGATGGTGATTTATTGACAGCAAATTACAACAATACTGTATTGGGTTTCTAAGGCAGATAGATGTCCACCTAATGTTTTTATTGCCATTCTGGTTTAGCAGATGTCTTCTTTTCCTGACACCATACTAAAAAATATACATGGCATGTATAGTAATCCTAATGAGCTAGATGCATTCCTGAGTTCCAAAAAATCTAGTGATAAGTTTTTGAATTTCAGGACAAGTAAAATGACTTATTTCCTTTCTAACCACTTTAACCATGGCTGATACCTCAAGTTCTGTGTTTGGTTCTGCCATAGGTGGTCACTGAACATGTGCTTTAGCAGGCTTTATAAAAAAAAGTCTCAGTAAAGCACTCTCATTAGTTAATATAATTTGTCTTCTGAAGAGGAAGTGATGCCTTTTTCTCAGTTTCTCAAAAGTCAGATAATATCAAAACAAGAGCTGTAGTAAGGATGGATGCATATATAATATACATTTAACATCTCCTTGATGAAGCCTGTCAAAGTACTTCCTTTCTGTGCACATAATCAGATGCCTGGATTCACTTGAGATATAGAGAAGCCAAAGCCAAGTCTGTCCTCATCTTTATCAGAAATAGAAATATTAATTAATGTACAATGAACACAGTGCAATTGTATGCAGAATCCCTGTTTTTTCTGGTTATAGAAAGACTAAAACACTGGGTTTTTGGTGCCTATCAAAATGTTCAACACTTGAATTTGTTACTAGTGTGTTCATTTTTACTGCCTTGTATGTGAAGATACATCTGCTCATACATAAATGTACATTCTCAGATAAAGCTTGAGACAGAGGTCCTCTGGTGAGGGTATAGAAGATTGTTCTGTTTGTCTCTGCCAATATAAATTTCAATAACATGTTTAATAGTATCTGGGTATCATTTCGTGGGCAGTTTGAGTGTCTGCCCAAAGATCTATTTTGGGAAATAAAATAGAAGATTCCTGATGTAGTGTTTGTTCCTGGAAAAGAGCTGAGTCTCCAGTGTGAAGAATGTAAAATCAGGCTGCTTGCTGTACCCACTGAGTCACTCTTGGAGGGAGGGAGATGGTTCTGGACCAGTAATGCTCAGCACATTCATTAGTGCTTTTCATTCTGTCATCTGGAGTACAGTTGCTAAATTTGCAAATGATGCACACTTGGGAGGGACTGCAAATGTGTTGAAGGACACAGTGGGAATTGAGCATGGTCTTGGCAGGCTGGAGAAGTGGTTTGGGAGGAGAGTGGGATGACACCATGTAAAGCACAGCATCAATTCCTAGACTTTAGAGTAATGAGGGGCATAAAATGCATGGACAGAGAGTGGAGAATAACTGGTGGGTGGGCAGTTCTGTGGAAGAAAGACCTGATGCTAGTGATTAGTCTGTGGTCCACCAAGGCTGAAGGGTTGGGCTGGTGAAAAGGATGTCAGAGTGCACACAAGAAGCAATAATCCCTGAGGCCTGAAGTGAGGTGTGGTGTTTTGTTCTGGGCATCCTCCAGAGAGGCTGTGAAGCAGAGGAGAGCAGTGAGGATGATCAGAGGACTGAAATATCTGGGCTGGTTAACCTAAAGAAGACAAGATGGGAGAGGGGATTTTAAAAATAATCTTCAAACACTTAAAAGTCTGCTGAAAAAAAAGAAAAAATCCTTTGTGTACAGGGTGGGTAGCAGAAGTGGTAAAGAATTCTAAACTGCTCTGATAAGGTAGATGCAAGTTGGGAAAATCCTTCTAAAAGAAAGAATTCTGTCAAATTGTGAAGTAGATTGGGATATCATGAGTCTTGATCGTTGGATTTTTTTTCTCATCTGCTGTTGGATTTTTCTCAGGCAAACCACAGACCTTGATTCTTCTGTGGACAAAGGATAGACTAGATGACTTTCTGTCATTTCTTGTATCCCTTTTATTTGTAGGGGTTTTTTTTGTTTGTTTGTTTGGGGTTTGGATTTCTTATATTTTGTTTGTTGGGGTTTTTTTTCTTTTTGGTACTTCATGTTGGACTGATGATTTGTCTCAAGTGCTTTTATGCATGAGACATTTTGGACACTGTACATGTCTTTCAAGTGTATAAAATACTATGATTTAGCCTGCTGGGTCCAAATTTCTCTGAACAATTCTCTACAAGATCTAGTAGTAAAAGCAAACAATACTTTTATTAAGAAAACTGACTTTTAGAGACTATCAAGAATGGGTCATTTTTCTTCTGTGGTGATTTGAGAATTATTGCTTGGGGTCACATCAAAAACTGCAAGCAAATTTGAGAGTGAAATTGTTTAATTTGTCCCTCATCCTTTCCATTTTAGCAAACTGGCAGTAATAGAGAGATGTTTTAATTTTTCATATTTCACATTTAATTTGATCTGTTAAATTAATTTGAAATATAAACTAGCTTCCTGGACCTACTTAAAGCTGTTTTAGAGTCTGAATATCTTGCCACATTTAATGTAAGTGGAATATTGTATAGAAGTTTCTTATCATCTGTTCTGTTTTGCTTTTTACTGCCGACCTCATCATTCAAATACACATAGCACATGCTGAGCTGGTATAGCTTAATTATGTTCAATTTATGTAACTTAATTATTAAACACCAGTTTTTAGAGATTTGATTTCTCTGCTTCTTTGCACACTGTTGCTGGCTTAAAGGAACAGTTGTAGGGAAGAATACATTTTAAAGAAGGAATTCTTTAAAAGTTGCACCTTCAGTTTTATGTTCTTTTTTCTCCCCTTTTCTTTCTGCGATCCTTTTCTTTCTGAATTTCAATTAGGTTGGTAAAATACTACTTTAAAACAAAAATAAGCAAACTTACACAATAAAAACCAGAAGATAAAAGTGTAGTTTGCCTAAAATTTACTTGAAATACTCTCAGAAATTAGACCTTAGGATGTTCATGAAATGTGACAGTGTAATAGCAGGGTACATCTTTTTCCCTGCATCTCAGCAGAGTCTCCATGGAATGATTGTCTGAACATAGTGCTGTGAGTGGCAGGCTGGAAAGTTTGCTGCTAGCACTGGAAGACCATGGCTCATGTGTTGTGTGTCTGAATGGGAGGAAGTTTTGTGGGGTGGAATTAAATTGCTTGGGAGCTGGAGAGTTGAGTGGTGTGTCCACATAGACATTGCCCTTGAGAAATGTTCATCACTCCCTTCCTTCTGTGGTCAGGGAGGCACTTCACAAGGCTGTACTCTGAGGCTCCTGGGGCTGAGGTTGGAGTTTCTAAACTCAGTTTCTTTGTCATGTTTTGGTTGGGAAGACCTGGTTCTCACAGATGGGACATAAACATTGCCAGTGTTTGGGTAACAAGGGTAGTGTTTGGATTCCTGTCTGTGGCACTGGCTTTCTCTGTGTCTTCTGGTTTTGGCCAGTGGGATGAAGAGTTCTGGCCCTCTTCTGACCAAGAGGGCCTGTTCTAGAAGAGACATAAAGGGGGCAATTGTTTCAAGAGATTGGAGTCAGATGGTTTTTGCTGAGCGAGGTTCATGTCGTTTGTTACCCACCACAGCCACACAAGGGTGATTCAGAACTTGGTGTGAATCATTCTCTGCTTGTGTAGGAAGGGAAGGAAAATGGTACCTTTCATTCAGGGATTCAGTCAGCTGCTTAAAAGCAGGCTGGAATGATCCAAGCCAAGGTCCCAGCAGCTTTGAGAAGTACAAACTAAAGACCAAAGGAGAACTGGCACTGCTGTCCCTGCCTCAGTGTGTTCACTGTGTCAGGACTTGGGTGCCCCTTGCACACACGGGGCTGAGCCCTGTCCCTGCTGCTGTGTGCTCCCAGGGCTGTGACAGCCTTTGCATGGCACTGCAGTTTGCATGGGAGAGCCTGCCATGGGCAGCAGTGCCAGATGGGGAACTTACAGCAGCTGGATGCTTAGTGTGCTAAGTGTGCTTACTCTAGGAAAATAAATAAATGTACACACACACATGCAACAGGCAGTCCCCACTCCCCTGACACCCTCTCCCCCCATTTCTGGACTCTATTTGAGAGAGGAGCATGGTCACACACACACATCCTTCCATCAGTTCCCTCCCTCCCAGTTCCATTTCTCAGGAAGGAGGAGAGCAGTGCAGATCACTGCTGTGGTGATGTTATGAACACTTCTGAGCCAAAAACAAGTACAATTAATCTAAACCATTTTTTTTAACATAGAAAATGTTTCTGAGCCTGTATTTTGAGTATTTATTTCTAGAATACCTGCCATTTTAAAGCAAAAAGTTCATAGTGAAAATGTCAATAATTTTTCTTAGGCTGTTCTGTTTAGGAGTTGGTTTTATTCCAAGAGGAAAGATAAATTCAGACGTTTTTCATCTTCATGGATTCATTTTTTCCAATCCATTCATTAACCACAGCAAAAATACTTTCTCTGCTTTGTTAGGTGTGTCCTTTTGGACTGCATCTTATAGGCTGTGTTGAGACTAAATTTGGAGGGAGCTTCACCATTCATTTCAGCCCTGTAATTATAACTGCAGCAACCTCAAAATTGATCCAACTAAATTAAAACACAAATTGCTTCTGCTGCTCATGCTGTTTGGATCACCTGAGTATTTCTTCAGTTAGTGATACTACTGAAATTGGAAAATTTTTGGTTTTGAAGAAGTGGGAGAAAAATAGCCCAGCTGAGCTTTGACATTAGAAGCCTCTCTTGGCCCTGTTTCTGATGATTTCCCTCTCTTCCCACTACCCAGGAGCTTTTCATCCAGTCTTGACCCCTCTGGCAAAGTGCCTGAGCCCTGCTGGTTACCAGGTGTCAATAATTCAGATCACATTATGCTGGCAATGCAATCGAATAGAAAGTTACCTGTGTTTCAGAAACATTTAAGATTCCCAGTTATGCAGGAAGTTAATTTGAAAGAGCAGCTGAATGCCTCCTGGAAAATTTGGAGTTTCTCTTTAGTACCCATTTTGCTGGCTTGCTCTTATCGTATATTTTCTGAATTTCTCTAACCTTGTTCTTGATGACAAAAGACATTTGCATGAAAACAGGATCTTTGTTTCTTAAGTGTTCATCTGTTCCTGCTGTTTATTTCCAACCTAAAGTCATAATCCTCCGTTTGTGGCATCACAATTGGTTGCAGTGGAAATTATTATGTCATCACAAATGGAGGATTATGACTTCAGGTTGGGGGATAAGCAGCAGGAACAGATGAACTCTTAAAAGCAAAAATGCTGTTTCATGTAAATGTCCTTGATAATAAAGAAGAAAGGGAGGTGAAATACAGAAAACCAGAAAATTGGTATGGGCAGACTTGTGTCTGAACAGTAGGGCAGCAGATTTTCCTTCAGGCAGGAAAAGCTATTTTAAATTAAGGACATGTCCATGTAGAATTTAGGCTTTTAAATATTTCCCCCTCAATTAAAAAAATCATAAATACTGATGTTACTCAAATACTGAGATGAGTACACTGTTCAGGGAGAGATTTTTCATCTTTGTTAAGCATTCTTTTATTCCTTTGTGTATCTGTTTGTCAAATAATTTCTAATCTTAAGGGACTTTCCCTTTTTGTGCCTGCTGATAGGATTTGCAAGCCCAAACCCTACCATTTGGACTGGAGCATCTGCCCTGTGTGAAGCAGGATGACCATGGTGGAAGCTCATCTGAACCACACTGCTGAGCCAATCAGTCAAATGCTTTTCACAGGCTGTTTCCATTTAAAACCACGAGCAGCAAGCTGACATTTCTCTTCAGCATCATAAGATGGAAAGCTCTGAAATACCCAGAAGCAATCTCAGCTTGTATCTTATTTGGCTTTATCCAAGCATTTTCCCCTACCCCCTCCATGCTACAGCTGCTCTGTTCTGTAGTAAAAGGAGGTTAAAAAATTATTGATGCAAACTAAAAGGTTTATAAGAGCAGAAACTAAAATAACGAATAGAAGTGAGGCTGGGGGAAGATTAGTAACAAAGCCTATTGTCTGCTTTCTGTGGTAGAAGCCAATTTTACTTGCTTTCATTAAAATTCTCCTTGTTAGCTCGGCTGATGTGTTGGTGATGGACTATTTGATGTCTGAGAAGTGGTGAGAAGTTAGCTGTCTAATGATGGACTAATTAGAAAGCCCATCCTAGCAGGATCCATGGAAATTGATTTGCACAGTGCCATTTTTGCTAATGACACTCAGGAATACGTTTGCAGTCCTGTACTTACTCTTCCTACCCACAGCTAATGACAGAGCAGTGATCATTAAGAGCTCAGCTACAGTCCATCTGAAGTTTTCTTTGCCCTGTAGGGATAGCCATACTTTAAGAACTTCAGCTTTAAGTAATATTCTTCCTAGAGAAACACGTGCCTGATGTCTGCCTCCTCTAAAATGAGCATGTTTTTCTATTGCATCTGTTTTTTAGTTATCCTCACTGACTAGAGGTCAGTGTCCTTTCTGTGCTATTTACAGAAAATGACCATCACTGCATGGGACTAGAAAAAAACATAAATATGTAGTCTGAATAAAGTTGAAATTAATTAGACAATTACAAGGGCATAACATGTCCATCCACAACTAGGTCAAGCATTTTTAATATTTATCAGTCTAAGACAAACAAAAACTATTACTCTTAGTATCTCCTCTTAGGATTTTCTTTACCCAGTTGCTTTCAGATGCCTTTAATCTGCCCAGATGGTATTTGCCCAGCCAGGTCCATATGGCCCAGTATTCATAAATGTAGAAGTTTTTGCACAAAGATCTCCTGAATAAAATATGACAATCAGTGTAGTGTGGTGACCCATAAGTATTTTGTTCATTGTCCATAGGGCTCTAGTTTACTACCACCTTCCAAGCTTCTCAAGGTCTTCTCTGGTCAATAATGATCTGGCATTGCATTGCTCTTCTCTTTAACTTCTGTAAGTTCCTGTAAATTCTGCCATAATTAAGGAAGAACACAGACCTTTTCAACTATCTCTGAATTTACCTCTTTTAGGTGTGTTCTGACAGATGGAACCAGTAGCTGGGGGTATTGCATTAACTTCCAGGAGTTAGCTGTATCAAAGTTTTCATACGTTTTCAGTGAAATGGATGCCCTGTAAAACCTGTCAGGCAAAGGTGGAATTTAAGAAATAGAAGTGAAAAGTGTAAGTGGGCAAGCAACTGGAGTTGGAAGAGGATGGTGAAATGGCAGCACAGGAGTCAGGCTGTGCAGTGAACACTGGAACCAAGGGGAGTGGGGAACCTGGAGCTGCTGTTACTGCATGGGTTGGCAGAAGGGACTGCAGAGGTGAGCTACCAGAAGACAACATAAGAATGGAAAAGGAAGGAGGGAGGTTTGAATTACTGTATCTGAGTTTCTTAGGTTTCTTCATGGTTAAAAGAGACAAAAAGGAAAGAGGAATTCTTGGGGAACCAGAGACCACAAGAAAGTGGGGAAAACTTGGCAATCTTCCTGAGAGATTCTGCTAAGAGGACAGCTAATTCCTTCTGGCACAGGGAGATTAGATGTAGACAGCATCATGAAACAACACAATGCTGGTTTCAATTCTGATTTAAACATGAACAAGAAAAGTCCACTTAATTGTAATGAAAATTAGTTAACTCGACATAACAAGGGAAGGAAAAAAAGATTGTCCTTCTTGCCACAAAGGAATTTAGGTGAGGTCAGCACTTTAATTTATTTCTGAGACTGAGCCTGCCCAGTTTATCTTGTGCCTGCATTCACTCCTTTACTTTGAAGAAGTTCCTCTACATTAGTTCCCTGAAGCAAAAACCTTATCTGATTTTGACAATGAAAACAACTGTAAGTGTTTTCATCTAGTGGCTTGGGGCTTCCTCTGAAAGAAGAAATTTTCTAATTTAAAAATGTATTTCTAGCTCCTCCATTCAAATTTTGTTTTGTAGCATCTGTAAAATATATATGCATGCACATGTAATACCTATATATGAGAAGCATCTAGATATGATAGATGCAATCTTTGCTGTTTCAGGGTTACCTCCCAGCACTAGCTACTCCTTAGTTTTGTGGACTTTTGTAATATTTATTCTTTTTTGTTCTTGTAGTGCAACCTATGAAAGATATTAAGAAGAAATGGCAAACCTTTATGTACCCCATGTACATATGTATTTATGTATTATTATTGGAAGGGGCTTTCAGTAGTCCTGTGATCCATACCATTCAACATCTAAATATGCTAACACATGGAAAGAAACAACTAACACTGTCTTTAAATTAACCTTTTTGGGCATTTTTTTGAATGCTAAACTTACCTAAAAATTAAAATTAGCCTGAAAAAGCAACTGAGTGGATGCATAAATCAGATAAAGATATTCCAAAATGGCAATCAGGGATGACTATCCAGTAGAGCAGAGTGGAGAAGATTTATATGTAGACCATATTAGGGCTTTCAGATGTAATATTTAGAAAAATAATTTATGAAAAATACGGGTATGCAGTAATGTGATCCACAAGCATTGTATAACATACAGTATTGATGACTGATCTTTTTAAAGATCTATATTCAGGCTCAAACTTTGGTTTAATTTAAAGTTCAGGTCATTTAGCTGTTTACTTACAAATAAATAGTTTAGATTAATGGCTTGTTGGCGTTATTAGAACAAAATAAATGTCAGTATGGACAAGTGGTTTGTAGTGTCATTTACTCCTGCACAATTCTGATAAACATATTAGTTAACTGTACTATATTGTGTAAAGCAGATATAAAACCATATTGAGTAATGGAATTTTGCTGGGACATGATTAACATTGATCGTGTGGCTGAGTATCTGTGTGCAGGACTCAAGTCTGGTGTGCTCTTTCTGTATGGGAAACATCCCTGTTTGTGAAGAGCTGCTGTGTTTTAGAGGATTTGAGAGCTGTTGATCATGGATGGGATAGGGAACAGGCAGCCACTGGAGAGTGAGTTCACTATAATAATTATAGAATGCTCTGTGAATAAATCTCTTCCTTGTCCAGTTCAGGTCAGGGGTGCAACCTTCCTAGGCACTGAACTCCCTGGCTGCAGTGGAGCAAACAGTAAAGGAGAGGCCACATTATTGAAGGAGCAATGAATGATGTTAGAAACCCAAGACACTTTAGAAAAACAGTAGTGATCTACCTAGCTGGGATCTGGTGTCCTGCCATCTCAAAACAAATCACCTACACAGTTCTGTCCTCACCTAAATGCAGTCTTTGTTCTGCTTTACACTTTTTCCCCCTTCACATGTGCTTCTCATCTTTCTTCCCTTAACATGCCCTTTCCATTTCATATTCCCAGTGGAATTGCACTGCCTCCTGTGCAGGCTCTCTTCCTTTTTCCCACTGCCAAGAATTTTGTATTCTCTCTTCTCTTTCTTCCTCATTATATCGTATTTACTTGCCACGAAAGTTTGCTTTTGTGAGCTGTAGTATTCTGGTTTTTCCTCAACTGTACTTTAAAAGAGGGAGATTAAACTTGCTGATTCTTCTGAAATTCCTGGCTACCAGAAGGAGAAGCCAGAAGTGAGAGGGAGTGAAGGAATAAAGTAGGAGGAATACTGCTATTAGCAGTAGAAGTATAGGCATAGTATTCTCACTTTACTAGTGGATTTTTTTAATCTTAATTTCTCTTTGTGAGAGGATAGGCAGTAAGCGTCCATGCCTGATGCTTCTGCAAAAATATGTTTCAGTTTATATTCATTTATTGATTATTTTACTTTATATTCATGTAAGCAGGTAGAATGTGACTATTCTGCTTTACTGAGTTGGATCTCTGTACTGCAATATTCATTTCATCTGTCTCCTGTGCTAGAGACCAAGAGTGAGGCAATCAAGAATCTACCATGAAATATTTTTATCAGGCACCTTTAATCACAGGATGCCTGTCAGAATGTAGCATGTTGTACAATGTTACTTTCAGAGTATTTGTGTTCATGAGATTCTCTGCACTTTGAATCTGCAGAGAATAGTAGGGTAAGGGAAGGAGGGAAGAATACTTATCTTTCCTAAAGTTTCTTTGTCAAAATGTTTGGCTGTATTTTTATGTTAAGAGATTCTGAACACATTTTACAAAATTGTAGGTAAGCAGATATTCAGCTAGAGGGGATTCTTCTGCCTTCCCATTCTGTGTCCAGTTCCATGCATCTCCCTAACCTTGAAGATGGGCTGAGCAATCTGCTGCTGCTGTTCTCATCTGCTCTGATGGCTGGCTGTGTGGAATGGAGTTTCTGAATGCCTGTCACAGACTGTTTTGCACACGAGTGCAAAAAGGCAGGTTAGAGGGAAGTACACAGAATTGGTGACATACTGAGTTGCAAAACAAATGTTGGTTGCTTCAAGGCTCTAGAAGGCAATACTTACAAATGTTAATTCATGATGTTGATACAAATGCTTTCCTCTTCAAAAAGCCTTGGGATACCCTCAGCCATGTGGTTGTCATGTCACAGCACATGGCCCTTTTCATGTAACAACATATGGCCCTTTTTATCTTCTTCATTAGTACTACAATTAATTTGCAGAATTAGGGAATATTTTGCTTGAGTTTCAGATATGTCTCCCTTTCCTCACTTTTTCATTTAAATAGTTTCATTAGTGTCTGTCTCACTAAGGCCATCTCTTATAATGCAGTTTTCTCCTTGCTTTTGTGACTTGTCGTTCCATTGTAGGAGTTGCCACAATGGGGCTTTTGTTCCTTCACTGGAGAATTTCTTATTGTCATAGTTGCTAAACAGGAATAAAGCAGCTATTAGCATTTTCAGATACAGAAGGGTAACTGACACAATTGAAAGAAAACTGATGGTTTTCACCACAGTTTGGGGTACAGTTTTACTGATAAGATAGTATTCAACTTGTCATTTGTGTGAAAAGGGAGAGTCTGTTTTTTCCAAACTGAAATAAGTTCCTTGACTCTTAGCCTGATCCCCATTCTTCTAGCTGATGAAACCTAGAGTTTTTGCAGATGGAGGAGGAAGTGTGAGATCAGCAGTGTCTAGGACTAAGACTCAGTCCCTCCTGCTGCTGGAGAGCAGGCAGTGTCACAAACAAGGTCCAGTGCAGAGCAGGGATGTCCAGGCCAGCCTGAGGTGGTTGTGTCAGCAAGCACAGAGGGGCATTGGCAAACTGGGTTGGTTTCACCTTGGGTCAGCCTTACTGTATTCTTAATTTGAGCTGAAAGTTGGCTCTAAATTTGCCTAGATTTAAAAACAAACCCCAGAACTTCTTGGTCAGTTTATCATTTTAATATGGCTGCCTATGTAGCTGTTCTTTTCTTATAGTGAATGAAACAGATGTGGTTAAAATTGAGTTGCTAGCTCACTTATTTGGGTTTCTTTCATTGCAAGCTCAGGGGGAAAAAAGGTATGGGTGGAATCTGTTCTGAGCTGTCAGCTCAGATCGAGTATGGTCTGTGCAGCTCAGTGCAGCATGCAGAGTTTGCTGCAGACAAAAGAGAAGGAAGTATAGTTAAGTCCTGCTGCACCATTTTCTGTGAAACCTGAAAAGAATGGCAGGAGGGTTTTGATTTTGTTTCTGTTTTTGTAAAAGCCATTTCATGTTTCCTAGGGTGTTGTTCACAACAAGCCAGATGTCAGCAGAACCCAGACCACAACTCAGCCCTGCTTTTCCTGAACACCTTGTGGTGTGCTGGGAGCCTGGCAGGAAAATCTCAATCATCCATCCTTAACCCATCCTCTTTTGCCCTGAACAGAAAGCCAGCAGGGTCCTGCCCCACGCTGCTCTCAGCTGCAGGCTTTGCAGTCAGCAGCGATAATTAGACTTTGAGATAAGCCATCTGCTCACTGGCCCCGGGGCTGCTCGGGCTCAGCAGGGACCCCGGGATGTGAGAGATATGGCTGGGACACTGGGATGTGGGATACATGGCTGGGGCCCCGGGGTACATGGCTGGGGCCCCGGGATGTGGGAGATATGGCTGGGGCCCCGGGGT
>VXBS01000254.1:128986-146264 GCA_013400255.1 Sitta europaea
GCTGGGACCCCGGGATGTGGGATACATGGCTGGGACACCGGGCTATGAGCTGTGTGGCCAGCGCCCCGGGCTATATGGCCAGCACTGGGCTATATGGCCAGCACTGGGCTGTGTGGCCAGCACACTGGGCTATATGGCCAGCACCCCGGGCTGTGTGGCTCCCCAGCAGCGAGCCGTGCCTCAGCTCCGGACCAAATCCGTGGGTCCATCACACTTTGGAGCATCCAGGCAGGGATGGGAAGGTGCAGTTTGCCCAAGATAATTGTGGCTGATTATAAATGGAGGAGAGCAGGGGAAAACCTGGCTCTTGGGTGCTGTTTGCTCTGTGGTTTTGGCAGCCTTGTCCCCTTTATTCAGATCAGCACTACGTGAAGCTGCAGTGGAATAGATAGCTGAAATTAATGTCTTATTAGAGGTTTAGAGGTACTCGGCATCTGTCTCAGTTTTTGTACTGTGATTGAAAGACCTTTCTTCGTTTAGAGTCACTCCCAGTTCTTCCTTTGGTTTCTTCTCTTGCCCATTGGAGGGATTTGGTTTGAAATCCCTTCCCTGTTGCAGACTTCTTTCTGCTGTGACTCTGATGCTGGAGTGCAGACCCATTATTATTATTATTGTCATCATCATTATCATTATTTCTCCAGTCTAGTCCAGTTCTTACTGGTGAACAAAGAACCAGTCTTCCTCTTCTTTTTCCTGTTGTGCAGTGAGCATCTTCTGTGACCAGAGAGGGATAAATGTTTGGTTTCTTTTCCTTGCAGAAGCCAGCAGCAGCTTAGCTCAAATCAGTCTCTTTCCGCCCGGCTAGATTAACAGCAGGATAGCTGCAATTTTTGTTTTATTTGACAGGAAACTTCTTACTTTTAAGGGCAATGCCATGAATTCCAGCTCTGTGGGTCGGCTGGCTTCAAGGGCATCCCAGAGGGTGTAATGGCCTCATTCTGGACCTCGGAAAAAATGGAAATCTTTCTATTAACTTAATGGTCAGAAGCTTAAATCCTAATGTTTGGAGGCTAATTTCATATACTTTTCTAGTGGTGAGGTGAAATTGTCGACAATTGTAAAGAGGGGACTGGGTGCCCACCTCTGCCTTCGAAAAAAGGAAACAGAAGTGTTGGGATGTTAATTACTTGCAACATACTTCTGATTGTGCAGTGCTGGAAACTGTGAAAACCCCCGTGTTGAAAGCAGCTGTGCAGCGACTGCCATGTGCAGTGTGGGGGCAGAGTGGTGAGAGCAAGTGCCAATCCATCGATTTAATTACAGCTGGGCTCTGATATCCCGAGCAGCAATCTGCCTTTCTGCCTTCCCTGGTGGATGAGATGATACTGGTGGTAAGACAGGAGAGGGACTCAGGAATAAGCAAAGAATAACAGGGCAAAGGAAAAAAAAAAAAAAAAAAGAAGGACTATCAGTGGAAACCATATCAGATTAACAAACTTTAATTACATTTAATTTTAATCCTTAACATTTATCTAAAAGTTGATTGAGGGAAGGTTTATTAGGATTCTGTGTCCCTATAGCCCTTCTTTGAAAGAACACTGAACAAGATGATTGCTTGCGTCTCTAATTAGAAGTTTTTCCCCTCTTGATCACCTAAAGTCAAATTCATTTACTCAGCTTGAAACAAGGATTTAATTTGATTTTTTTTTTGCATCAAAAGATGTCTCTCAAACATGATACAGAACCACAGCCTGCTAATCAAGACAGAACCCATTACCAGCCCAGTTTTATGAATATTCACATCAGAGGGCAGCACCAACCTCATTAGGAAGGGTGTTGCAATCATTATTAAACTGTTGGAGTCCATTATGATTCCAAGTGCTGTAATGATGACTGATACCCACTGAGGGCAGCTGAGAATACCAGAGCATAATGACCTCACCTTTTTTCATAAGCCTATAGGGCTTTTAAAGGCTTTCAGCTAGTGTAGTTTGTATTCTTTTAATCAAGTGAGTGAAAGTGGTCTTAATATCCTTGATTCTCCTGCTCAAGTGATGTGAAGAGAAACAGAAGAGCAATTAGGGAATCTGGAGGTTATGTTTGGGTGATATGGTAAGTCAGTAATGTGAATTCTTTCAGATCTGAGGTCTCTGTTAATGAGTGGATTCTTGTCAGTTGGACTAAAAGCTCAAAATTGAAAAGCTGGATCAAGCCCCTTCTGTTCCTTCCTGTAAAGTGAGGAGATGTACTGCTGCTAAGGCTGAGTTTGATCATTTGGGCAGCAGAACTGCTGTAGTTAATGGACCATCAGCACTGTCAGCACAAGCCTTTTCCCCACTCCTCTTTTGCTTCCCTGCTCTGAGAATAACATCCACTTGAGGTTAACAGTTGCTACAAACAATTAGCTACCCCTGTCTTGCTTTCTTCAGATCCCTGCTTTAATCAGGCAGAGTGAAAGAAGGTTAGCATGAGTTCTCTGACTCACAATCCCAATCCAGCCTTTGTTATGTTTACATAAATTAATTTTTTGCAAATGAGCATTGTGCTGGTGGATATTTTTTTTGACATTTGCAAGAACCTGGAGGATGTGTGTAGCTGTTAGTATACTTTCTGAGCTCAGACAGAAGTTTCTGATCCCAGCCTTCATGTAGTTAGGAAGTAGCTGTATGTAACTAAAGAAATTTGTATTATTCTATTCAGTCAAGTAGCTGAGATGTCTAGTGCTTTTTTTGAATCCTCAAGAAAATTTACTATATCTTCTTTTAGTTATACTCCTCTGTTCTCCTTGCATCCTAGAGATCACCTTTCCACCCAGTAAGAAGCTCCCTCTGGAGTCCTTTGGGGTCTCTCTTTGCTCAGCCCTGCAGGGTTCTGAACAAGTTGTGGAGGCTGCATTGCCACCTGTTCCTCCTGCAAGCTGGGACTGGAACCTTGATGTCTCTCACAGTGCATCTGTTTTAATGTGTTTTTAATTGACAGTTCTTGCTACAATCTTCTTTTTATCAACTTGCAAGAGACTGTAAGTGCAACTGGTGAGGCTGATTGTAAATTACTCCGTGATAATTATGCTATAAAAGGGGAGGCATTATGGGAAAGCAGTAGTAAATTTTATGCAGGACAGTTATGTGCCACCAAAGAGCATCATCTCTTTCTTTATTCTTCTTCCAACTTGGCTTCTGCACTAAACTGTGAGAGATCTCTTTGACTTGAGAGCTCTCCTCCTTCAGCTCCCCATACTGTGAAATGCCAGAGAACATGTCCTAGCTGGTTGTTAGAACAGTTCATGGCAAAAGTAGGTCTTTGTAGGATAGAAGAGCAGGAGCTTCAACCAACTCCAGTATTAATTAAATCTGGTGTGGGGAGTGGAAATTAGGGGGTTTGTAATAAGCAGGGCAGAATCTACCTTTAATTAATGTTATTGCCAAGTGAATTAATTAGAAGATTAACTCAAATACTATCTAGATGGGTCTGTGGAGAAGAATGTCTAGCATTTCAGCAAGGGAAACTGCAGTGGGAATCTTACAAAGATTGGGACACATGTCCTTTACAGAGATTTGGCAGAAATGCCAGGTTGTGAAGCAGCCTGCCTCTGGCAGCTGAGAGCATCTCCTAATTAGACAGTTTGCACAGCACTTGTTGGCAGGAGAACATATCTTATTTAGGAACTTTGGGGATGTCCCTCAAGTAAACCTTTCCAAGATGAGTATTTATGTTTTTGTCATGTCCTGATTCACCCCAGTTTCAAAATTGTATTGCTAGCAGCATCAACCAGTTTATCCAGTAGTGTTCAGCAAAGATGGTCTCTGTTCTGAGGTAAACATGGACCTCATGAGAGGCAGATTTTAGGCAAACCATTGTTGGATGGCAAAATTATTGTTACCACTTCCTAGTGGTACTAGGTGAACTTCATCTTTTGTTGAATGATGCTAGGTCACCTTCTTAGGTTGACGTGTTCCTTCATTGCATGGCAATAAGAAACAAATGGGAAAACTACAATTCAGGCCTTCCATTTGGAATCATAGTTGTAATTTTGTATTTACAAAACAAGTGTAGAAAGCTCATCATTGGTTTGAGAAACAACCATTTCTTTAAACAGGGAATTTCCCTTGCCCTGGATTACATTTCCTGTGTCCTGTTAAACAGTTTCATTTCAGATAAGTCCATCTTAATTGATCCCCTGAGAGCCTCTGAGAGGTTCCTTGCTGCACCGGTTTCTGCTCATTAATGTGTTTTACTATTAATAAAAATATGTAAATACCAAGTTGTTTTTTTAAAAGGGCTTCACCTCCATTATTTCACAATAGGCTTGCCATTCCTGCAGTTATTTGCTGATGTTACTTAACAACAGTGCCTGTTCCTAATGATCATCTTGCTCTGCAAAATAATTTATGATACATTGCATGGAACTGAATGAGAAGCAATAGATTGGCTCCAGGAGCTATATCCAGTGCATTGAGGGAAAGTGGAGTTTGCTGTTCCCTCAAGGTTTAAATTCTCAGGAGACACTAAAGATGCTGGCTTCCCACCTGCATTGACTTTTAATAGTATTTCAGTACCTGACTCTTTTTATTTTCCTTTAAAAAAAAATCTCTCCTTTGGTGATTTGTGCAATCCTGAAATTGCAACAGAAATTTTGTCCTTATATCTCTCTGAAACTCGAATTACTGACTTTTTCTTTTTTAATCACTTGAGTACAGCTGCCATTTATAGCACTCCATTTTGTTTGGTCATTGATAGACCCACATAAATCCCTAGCTAGAGGAGTGATGAAAGGTAGAGGAAATGTACCCACCTTCTGAGATATAATTGTATGCAAGACAAATGATAGAAGAAAAAAAGAAGATTTGAAAGCAGGTGGAATTAAAGCACTGACACAGTAAGTATAAAGCCTGAAACAGTTTTGTTAACATCTCTTCAGTATCCATCACAGTTGGTCCTTCTTGCAGCTTGTCCAGTTTTCTCTTTGTTAGGCATCAGAGGATGACTAATACACTGCTATTCAGAAAAATGAGGCTTTTATTGGCAGTAGTCATCTAATGCAGCAGTAATGCTATTTTTAAGTTATAACATGCATTTTTCACATAAATCTGTGCTGATTTCACTGTGCCTTTTTCACTGTTTTCCACAAAAAGGAAAGTAGCCTTATTCCTTCTCTGATAGTTGGTGTTATTGTTGGTCCACTGACATATAACCTGATGTTTCCAGGAACACTGGGCATCTGTTTCTCATGTTAGTTTTAGTGGGCTCTGTTCTGTGTGTATGGGAGTTGGTAATTTTTGGTGTCCAAACACACAGCTTGGAGTTCAGCTTTTGGCATCTAGCTTTGGCAGCTGTTAAGACACCCTGAAACTTAGAGTGAGGAGTTTGACCCTAGACCCTAGTTAAACAGATGTTTAGCCAGGAATTTTCAAGGGGCTTGTTATTGCCAAAAACTGCAGGAGTATGACTCTGCCTGCCCCTTTCAACTGATGGCAAGGATTATGTGACAGTTGGAGTTTGGGACTGTGTCAACCTGAAACACTCAGAAAAACACTCCAGTGCATTGCCCATCTCCTTTTTTCCATACCAAATAGTGAATCTTCTTTAGGATTGCCCAAGCTAGAGGTGTTCTGAAAGCAGACTGTAGAAATTGGCTGTTTTCCTTTTTTTCTTTCTGAGTGACCAGCCCATTTCTAAACCAGGTGGAGTAGGAGAATGGTTTGTCATATCCTCTCATGTTTACGTGCTCTTCAAATCACATGTCAGTGGACAATTATTTTTGGACAGATTTGGGCTTTTTGGTGATGCTTTAGATAGAAACACGTGCACATTTTTACACATGTAATTTCAATTTAACTGCTGGAAAATCTGTTTCTGACATGTTCTTTCTGAAAAACCCCCTAATAGTCATTGTCTTCAGGGATAGGACACATTCCCCACATATAATTAGCCTGTCTCATTTCACACTTCACAAGGAAAGCTAAATGAGTGCTTTTCCATCATATTGAAGTTGTCTTCTTGCTTCCAACCCACAATCCAATGTCATATTTCAGGCTTCCTCTGTGAAGTCAAAACTCTGTTCTGAAAGAATAGAAAGGAAGTGTGTAGCAAATCAGGAGTAAGTTCACTTTGTAGTGTCTTATGTTTAAATGCACAGCAGAAAATGTTGGTTCAGTACTTGTGCTTTTCTGCTTAACATCTGTGTTATCTGTGACAGCCTCTGAATCCTCTACCATAGTGAAGTTTGTGGTGCAGAGGAAACCTCAGCCAGCTGGAACTGAGGTGGATTTTTGCCTGTGAGAATGGCACACGTTTCTGCTTCCCTGTGATGTGTATCTTTACATGTGTCTATTTGACATAAACGATCTGACCTCACATATTCAGGATCTACAGTTACCTCAGTATTCCCAATTTAATAACCTGCTTTCAGTCACTTAATTTTGCTTTCCTTGTCAGCCTAGGCATTAAATGCTTGGGCTTGCTTTCCCCCAAAGGTAAATACATTTGAGAAATTTTAAAGGGGCTTCTGTGAGCACAAGGGGGGTGAATAAAATGTCTGGAGACAGTGGGTAGGGTTTTTCCAAGCTGTGTTGTATCAGTAGAATTGCACGAGTAAGAAGCTGAAATTTATCTTCCATGTGACAAGAAGTGATTTTGCATCTTCCAGTGAAGACTGGCTTGGTGCTTACAGTGTGACTCCTAGAAGACCTTTTACCTGATTTACTGTATGACCCCAGTAAGAAAAGGTGTCCAGCTCAGAAAAAAACCATGAAGACAAATACTTATGATTTGTAGTCTTTATAGTTCAGTAGAAGACAAGCCCTCTGGATCTTGGTGTTATATCTGGAGTTTTCTTTCTAGCATTCCTTTCTACCATCTGAGCATGCAATGTGAAAAAAAGCCTGAGAATATTGTCCTCCACCTATTTTTATGCTCAAAATTCAGGCAATAGCAGCATTAGCACTGCATGCACAGCCTTGTTGCTTTTTCTTTATGTGAATATATTTGTGCATACTATAATCTAAATGCCTTGTCACATAGTGCCTCCCAGACATGTGTGCATTTTTGTACAATCCATAAATCCCTGGATAGTACCTTTTGCATTCCTCCAATCTTGTCTGTTTGCTGCTCCTCTCACTATTGCTGTGGTAAGAATCTTTATATTTTTTCCTTCATCATCAAATTCATAATATTCAGAATTCATTGTATGCATTACCTGACATGTAGAGAGTAGTAGTGAAGTGCATGTGACTCTTCAAGGAGCAAGTGTTTGTCCAGATGGTTACACTCTGTAAGGTTGGGGCTAGACCATAAGCTGGAGTTGTACACATCTTTTTCAAGTAACAGCCTTGCCTGTATTAGGTAGTTTCCAGAATTACAAGGGCCACAAAAAGGCACTTTTACTGGAAAAAGGATGTTTCCAGAACACATACATTTGCCTTTAATCTTGGAAAGTGTCTCCATATCTGGGTGTCTGGAATTTTACTAAAGTTCATTCTTATATGTTTAACGACTATTGTAGGTTTGTTACAGGTTTTAAAACATAGCAGTTACAATTTTCTTTTGCTGCCAGGGCTTGCACAGTTGGACTTAGAGTATTAAGGTGACTTGGTTTTATAGGCCATATGGAAAATAGTAGCAATAAAATACCACAGAACTCTTTAAAATAGCCTAAAATAGAGCACCGTGGTAGATGGGATTAAAAAAATAAATTTCTGTTCTGTTTAAGATGACTAGTATGATTTGTTTGCCACCTCTTTAAATCTTTTCATCACACCATGTTACCTTGTATTTGTTTCATTCAAACCTGTTAGAAATTCCTGGCTGGAATGCAAGCACTGGATAGTGAAGACAGATTATGGGGGATGAATGGATTTAGAGCAACTCAGCTGAGAAGGACTTGGGGATACTGGTAGATGAAAAAATTAAATGTGAGCTGGCAACATGTGCTTGCACATGGTTTAGTCAGCTGGAGGAGATCACTTTGAAGGGGCCACTTGCCTTGGTTAGACCAGTTTTCTCAGGAACACAAAAAGTACTGTTTACTGTGCATGTTATCCTGAGAAGAAAGAGAGATAAAGGCAACTTTTCCTGCAGATCTTTAAGTCTCAGCATTTTATTCCAATATCATGAATTGGATTAGCAAACAGGGCTGCTCTCACATTAACTAAGGTAAGCAGGTGTTAAGGGTGACAAATTGGATTAAAATGCCAAGTTTTTAAGTGCAGCTGATAACCTTACTGGTGCCTTGCACTTCATGAAGATAAGAGGGGAAAACCTAACTGTCTTTCAGAGTAGAAATTATATGGGGAGAGAGGGGCTAGCAGCTGGTTTGTCTTTTATTTTTTTTAAATACACCAGAAGGAGGTGTGTCTACCAATTGCCTGTTTCTAGTGGATCTCCCAGAAACCCAGTGTGCTACATCAAAGACAACTGGAGGGGTGGCTGGGAAAGATTGTCTGTGTGCTAATGCTGGCTTTTTATGACATTTAGCTACAGCAGAAAACAGATCACAGATCTGAGAGAAAACAGCCTAATGAGAGTATTCAGAGGTGTTGAAATAAAGATAATATTGTCTAGGTGGCGACATAAAAGACAACTTTGTGTCTGGAATGGTAATGAGGATGTTTCCACCTTTTAGTCTCCTGCCAGACTTTGAAGTAAAGAAGGGAAGAAGTACAGGCAAAAGGGAAGAGTAAGTGGTAGCCAGAATACAGGGCTGGAGAGATCATAAAATACTGGCAGAAGGAGTTACCAGAAAGTGCTGGAAATGCACCCATCTTTGCCCTGTGTTGTAAAAGCAGAGGTGAAGCCATGAGTTTACCATTTGCAGACTGGCTGATCGTTAGCCCCACGTGCCTGTAGTCTAAATAAAGAGCCTAAAGAAACAAAGCCTTTCACTGTTAGCCTTTCCAGGCTTTCCTCAGAGCTTCCCCAGGGCTGGAGCAGTGGGTCCCTGGGCACCATCACACACTCTGGTGGCTGTGGCTGTTTGCAGGCATCGCCACACCAGGTCCTGCTGAGAATTCAGCCAGCAGCAGGACAGGTTTTATCCTCCCATGAGATCTTGCCCATCTGATTTCTTCTGCCTTGAAGCTCCTGCATGGCTTAGTTTGCCATCTGGCAGGGCTTCCTTGCAGCCACCTTTTGAATGTGCCTTTCTGTATGGTAAGTTTTGTAAAAGCTGTGGCTGATTCATAGCACACGATTGTGTGGAAGCTGAGTTAAATCCCCTCTTTTGGTTAGCAGAATGAAACCTGATAGCTTGACCTAGAATTGAAAGAAAAGAGGCAGAAGGGAAAGGAGAGTTAATGGATTAACTCTGCAGAGCAGCTGTGATAAAGGTACCATGTTTCATCCTGCTGCTGTTTCAACAAAGAGAGATTTTTCTTTAAGTGTCTGCTTTAACCCATGTGGATGGATCTCTGCTAGTTGGTGACCCAGGAGAGCAAAGAACTTTCATCTGCAGGGAAAGGGGACTGCACAGGTCCTTTTTCTTCCCTTGCAAACTTATTTTAAAAACACAGTTCCATCGTGTTTAGTGAGAATGATGAAATGCCAAAGGTGAGAGACTAGAAAGACAGAGGTAAACAACAGTGGGGAAATGTTTTCTGGTTTGCCTTATGGAGAACATGGTTAGAAAAGATGTTGCATGTGGCAGGGATCACAGGGGGAGGTGCCTCTGCTGCCAGTGAGAGAATGATCAATTCACTGATCTTAGTTATATTTTAAAAATAAAATGTACAGTTATCACTGGGTTTCTGAAAGCACATAATGTTTCTGTGTATTTTGTGGAAGGCTTGTGATTGATTGATAAAGGAGTGGTCTAATTTCCATATTACTCTGAGGATTCTAAAAAAAAAATGCCAGTCTTTATTTACTGCCTTGCAGGTAGCAAAGGTCTGCACATTTTCTTTAGATAAGCCTTTCTTTAGATGCTGCTCATTGACATTTAACATCTGTGTCCAATAGGGAGCACACAGTTCTCTGAGGGAACTTAGATTTGGGAGTGAGGAAGGGACCTCAAATTGCTTGTGCTCCACTGAGACATTCATATTTACTGGTGTCTGAGAGATGCTTAAAGGGCTTGCCTGATAAATTATTCGACTGTCTTGCTTCTCTCTGTGGCTGCACGTTGGGAAGATCACATTTTGCCCTTAAATGAAAAATGCAGGGACAAGGAGGTGTCTGTCTCCTGGTCTGCCAGTGTGATGGCTTGGCTGGCACCATCCATCTTGCAAAGCTGTGCACTTTTTAGTGACCCAGGAGATAAACTCTGTGTCATGCAGTGTACCCTGCTTCTGTACAGCTGTAAAAGGATCATTAAAAGAGCTCTGACCCTTCATTTTCTTTCCTTGTGCAGCTTCTGGTGTGATCGAGCAATGGTAGAGTAGCAGCCCTGGAGTTGGTAGTTCCCCTCATAATTTTCTTCTGTTCATTGAGAAACACTGCTCCCCAGCCAAGAAACAACACAGTTTTTAATAGATTTTACATACAATGTAATTTTTCCTAAAAAAAGCTTCCTTTTGCTTGGGATTTGGCACATTCAGATCCGTGGGATATGTAATCCTCTGTAATCAACCATTTCCAGAACGATGTCAGTTTGTCTGTCATGCAAAAGTTCTCCTTTGCCTGAGACTTCATAAGCTTTTTGATGATTATTTCTGGGTTTGGAAGCTGCACTCATAATAGTTCTCCAGGCCAACTAGCTTTGCTGTTGCATAAATTTTGTGGTGCTTTTTGTTTGCTGGCTTGCAAGAAAATTTCTATAATGTAAAATGTAAGGCTTCCATGTTAGGATGAAATATAATTGTTCTCAAAAGTGCAGATTATAGTGTGGGAAAGCAGCCAATTCCTGATTGAAAAAAATTTCATAGTACTGTGTGTAAGCTTGACTCAATTTACATAAGGTCACTGTTCTATCTGTCAATGCTTGTCACAAACTCAGGAGATGGTGTAGTCTATATGAAGTGGAACAGGTTTTATTTGTTGCTGGGTTTGGGACTTGTGCATTTTTGCTTGTGGCTTTGTTTTAAGTAAACACATCCCACTGATGGCAGACAGGGTTTAGAGAGTCTCCTTATTAAGGACAGCCATAGTGCTGTCTGCTCTCAGCACTTATGTTAAATACACTGACAACTGTGAGGCAGATCCTGGTTTTCAGGAGATGAAGCTCAGCTTTGGACCCTCCTGGAATCGTCCTGGTTGGGTCTGCATGTGTGTGTGTGCTCCTACGAGGAGAGGTTTGCTGGCACAACTGATTTCAGGAGAAGCTTGAAGAATTCCCACTTCCTGTGATAAAGCAATTTCTAAATTTCACTGGGTATTTTAGCTGTGATTTGACTCTGTTAAGATAATGTTTCCAGTCGGCTTTGCCTCTGACAGGAGTAATTTTTGTCCCCAACTATTCGTTCCCTTGCTCATCTTATTTGTTACTGTAAAAGTTTGTGCAACTGTATGATAAATCAGATTGAGGAGCTGGCATGGGGTTTTTGCTCAGGGCAGCCTAAAGGTGATAGGAAGAGGCTGGGGCAGGGAGGAAGGGCTGCTTTCAACAGCAATGTCAGCTTATGGCAGCTTTGCCCGTTAGTGATGCTGCAGCCAGAGGCACTGGGATTTTTCAGAAAGGAAGCATCAGTCATTTTGTGAAACCCACTTTTGCAAGCCACTATATGCTGGATGTGGTTTGTGTTGGCTAAAAAAATCTATCCAAATCCAAGAAAGCAGTTTCCCCTTGATAATACTCTGGATGGATGAAATTGCCCTGTGCCCATTTGCCTTCAACGTGTGCCTCCTTCAACACCAAGAGATTATAAACTCAGCCTGTGTCAGGCTCCTTAGTTCTGCTCTGAATCATGTCAGCCATGGGCACGACACAGCTGTAATTCCATTCTGGGGCAGAAGAATAGCAAGTGTTTTGCTCACAGAGAGCCTCCAGACTCACTAGTCATCTGCCAGGTAACCGGTCTGGGAGGAGCTGAGGGCCCACGTCCTGGCAGTTGCTTTTTATGAGGATTATGATTATGTTCAAGAGGATAGAATGTACATAAGATGACAGAGAGACCTTTTTCCACTTTTATTGTAAAGATGCTGGGTTGCAGCTGGAAGTAAGTGATAAGGAACGTGGCAGAGCTGGAAAGGAGCACTGACAGGCTTGCCTTCTTTCAAGTGTGTTGTGCCCTCTTGGGACATCAGGGAGCTTTCTGGTTTATAAAGGCCAGTAAATGGCTGATTAGTGAGCAGAAAGGAGCTGTAAATCCTTCCAAAAACATACTTTGCATTTTTATTAAGTAAAAAGTCCCCTTGAACGATGTATGATCAAATGTGTTTGTATTTCCTATCAACTAAGCTAATTGACAGGACTCACTGTACAGAAAAGCTTCTTTCCTGCATTTCATTGCTTTATCTTAGTCTAGATAAGCTAGAAAAACATATCCTTCTTGTGAACTGGCAGTGACCTTCATGGCCAACAAATTACATACGTTTTTAAGCAGAAATAAGCATGTTGTTTCATTGTTCTCTGCCCTTTTCCACAGCTAATCCAGATGCCCTCTAATGCTGCCCACCAGTAGAGCATGGACACTTTGCTGGTTCATTGCTTTTGAACTGAGGAAAACCTTAGGAAACCAAATTAACTTCATTCAGTGTGAGATGTCAATACAGTCATGAATATGATCACCAGAAATAGTGAATAGAGCAGAAATGGGTGGCAGCCACAGATGTTCTCCAGTTGCTTCACAACCCCTGTTCATGCTGTCAGCTTCATTTGAGATGAGGAAATAAGGTGGACTGGAATTCCAGTGCTACCAGGGGAACTTGGAGCAAAATCTATGGATAAGTGTCTCCCTGACTGACTTGAGGGCTGTGCTGACCTGCCCTTACTCTTCTTCACTGTGAATGGTTTTTAAAATCTTTCCTATTTTCAAGTGAAATAATGTAAGCAGCTAGAGAACAATCTGAATCCAGGCTTTTCTTATATGGTTGCTTTAACAAAATGTATATTTTCATTAATCAAATATAAATGCAATTAATTTTATTGAATTACTTAATTAGAATGAAGAGAATTCTGTGGAGAAAATACATGGAACTAATGAACTTGATGCTATTTAAGCATCTGGAATTGAGGTAATCTTTAATTTCAGTGCACATAACAAAAGTAATTTGCATTCAATTAATTCTCTGTTTTCTAGACTGTACCTTTAAAATTCTTAGCACCTGGTAAAAGGAAAATATTTCATTGCCTTATCCTTTCCTTTTGCTTTCTCTGCTTTAGTTGAATTTGGGAGGGTGAGGTTTGCTCTAGTGGCAAGTGATTAGCTTGTCACTGTGCTTTCTTTTATCATTACTTGCCTGCCATATTCAATCCTCTTCCCTAATTCTTTCCTATATAACAACTTACATGCATTTCTTCTGTCTGGGCATCCTCTGCCTCTCTTTTTCTCTACTTACTGATTTTTTAGCTTTTCTTTTGAGTATGCTTGTTCCTAGCCTGTGCTGTCTGGAGCCATAAGTATGCATGTTGCTTTGTTTTCCATGGCTTAGAGAGACTTGGCTAGCACCTTGTTAAATAGTCTGTGACTATTCCTTGCAGATGGACTCCATGCTAACTGTGAGGAAGCTCTCTGTGCTCAGCTGTACAGTCACCAGTGTCAGCACAGCTCCTTTGCTGTGCATTAACTGCCTAGCTCTATCTCCTTTCTCTGAATTTGCTGACTGACAGAGTACAAAATGTCTCTCCCCTTTCTGTGTTTTTTCCATCTCCTCTCTGGGTGTGTTGGGATACAGAAAAGATTCAGTGTGAGATAGGGTTGTGTTCGTGCTTGGATGCTGTAATTACCTGTGTAAATCTGAGCTGCTCTTTCAGCTGAATCACTGCATTCAGGTGTTGTTTTCTGCTGTGCCAAAAAGCTGTGTATCTGGGCCTGCTTTTTTCCCCTTTCCTTTTTCAATCCATGGCACAACAGGTAAGATAGCCTATTTGCTCTGTGTTCTCAAGACAGAAGTATGTGCAATCAACTCCTCGAGACAAGATGCTGGGTTCTACATGGCTTTGAAGCAATCCTGATTTTCAGTTTCCATTTGGTATATACAACATCCACTTAAGTTTTAGTGTAGTGAAAAGCAGCAGGGCTGTGCATCTAGTAACCCTGTTCTGTTCCCTTAACCAACTGCTGTTCCCCTAAAGAAAGGAAGAGAGAAGGGAGGCAGGGCAAGGGAAGCCATAGACTTTCCCTGCAATAAACTGATACTGTTTAAATGTGCTTCATACACTGTCAGGGAGGGGCTCTGATGGTAATGCTGGATTTGGAGATTTTAATCCAGTAGTCCCTAGGATAGATGAATCTTCACTTGCTCTTTTTTGGCAGAACGCTTCATGTGCATGACTCAGGGAGAAAAGAAGTAGCTGGGACTTTGGATTGCTCAGTGAGACAGCTAGGAAAAGTATGATTGCAAACCCATGCTGATTTCTTCATGGGGTTTTTTTCTGTCAGCTTGAAAACAGAAGTTAATTCCAATTTTGTTTTCATCAGAGTGAAACCCGAGGAACTAACCTAAGACTTTGTTTCCTCCTTGCCTTTTATTTCTTGCTCTTACAGTAGCTAGCTGTACCTCCAGAATGCCACTTCTAGTGTGCACTGCCAGTGACTGGGATTGAAAGAAGGAAAACCCAGGTCTTGCAAAGTGAAGCACCACACTGCCAACATCAGCAGATTTGTGGTGTGCCCTGTGCTTCCCCTTCATGCTCTTCCTGACCCAACATTGTGACTTCCCTCAAAGCCTGCCTTTGGTGGAGTCATCATCTGTAGTGTTAATCAGCTCAGGCACCTGCAGGGAGTGGTAGGTGCCTTGGGTGAAGTGCTGGCTGCTGTGCTGGGCAGTAACCTGGCCAGGATGACCTGTGCTGACAGGCAGCATGATCTGGAGCTCATCCCTGGCTGTGGGTGTCAGTGCACCTGCTCATTATCCAGACACACTCTGAGGACATTGTGCTGCAATGTGCTCATAGATGTTGAAGAGCTGGTTCTGCCCTACCTTTCTCTCTCGTGTAGCATGCTGCTTGTGTGGCATGCAGGAATCTGTAATCTGCAGTCAGTTCTTTATCTTAAAGATTGTCTGGGCAGTGAAAACACAGGAAATGGCCAGTAAACAGAGCACAGGAATGATAGTCAAGTGAAAGAAACCCATTTTCAGCTCTGGTACTGATGCTTTGTAAATTTTGGCACATCACTTGATTTTTCAGTTTCAATACCTTTAGATGCCATGAGTCCCTAGAAATAACTTTGGAATAAAAATGTCCAGTGCTTTCTCACAAGGGAACCTCCATGTCACAACTGTATGAGTCCCAGTTTTTAGATGACTGCTGCACAGCTGTATGAGAGCCCCTGCATTAGCAGAAACTAAATTTATCAGCTGATGAGAGCTCCTTTGAAGGTCATCCTGTCCTGAATATTTGCTGGGTTCAGTTACGTTTTTTTTGTCTGTTAAGAAATCTCCTGACTCCTTTGCTCTGTAAACAGCACTTTGAAAACTGGAAGGTTTTTTCCAAAAGTGCTCTGCTCCCTATGCTGCCTGGACTCCCTTTGCACCTGCCTCAGGCTCCTCTCTCTCTCTCACTCTAAGCCTCTGATTCTGGTACTGCTGGCTGAATCTTGCACAGCCTTCCCTCCATCCTTCCTAACTCTTATTAAATGCAGTTTATCTCTCTGCTGTTAAGTAGTCTATTGATTCACTTTGGAGTTTATTAGTTTATCGCTGTCTGGGTTTGGAATTTTTTTAAGTGCTTTTTCAGACGTGTACGTGTGCACATATGAAAATAAATCAATGGGCAGGGACAATGCACAATTACTTACACAGCTACAGTCACCACTCTAATGTAATATTATCATTTAAATGCTTGCTGAGTTTTCAGTCAGTGGAGGTCTGTACTGCATGCTCCACAATGCTGGAGCCTGAGGGTAATGTTTTTCATAGCTGTTTATTACTAAATACTCTTGATGGAAATACAAATACTACCAAAGCTCCATATGTGGTTTTAAGTACTGGGGGGCCTGTATTGTTTCAAAAATGGCACTAAAACTTTAAAATGCCTCTGAAAAAGAAACTGAGATGCAATGGGCATGTTCAGGAGAAAAGAGTGATAAAACCAAGTAGAAAATTGATCTGCAAAGCCTGTAAGTTTATTTGTAAAACTCCCCTCTAGCAGAAGCTTAGACACTTGACTGAAAACGTGCTGAGGTTAACCCTTGGCAGCCCAGAGTAGTTTACATCACCTGTGCCTTCCTAGGGACACCTTTACTGTTACCTTTGCATGATTTCTCTGGTGAGGAAAGGCAAAGAGTTCATCCCATCCGTGCCTTACAGTCGTGTCTCTGAAATGTCTGGTTCATGGTTTGCATTTGTTGAAGTTTGGAAATGCTCTGCATGGTTTTATATTGTGGTGGAGCTCTGTCATGCCCAATGGGGTTGTACTTTCCAGTCTGCTGCTGGGGCTCAGACTTCCTCTGCTGGATTGGTTTCAGTTTCACCAGCTGGTGGGAAAAGCAACAGGAATTCAGGGATTACAGATACTCATGCAGCCAAAAAGGAAATAAGCCAAGTTAAAGGCACATTGTTAAAGCTACACCAGGGGCTTGGCTTTTATTCTCCTGAAGATATGAAGACCTCAAAAGACTTCTTAGTGTTGTAGTTCTTCACTCCCCCCATTTCTTTGTAATATATCCTCTTTTAGGAAAGAGTCAACAAAATGACATAGTTGCACCAGAAAGACTCCATCTTCCCATGCAAAAACTCCAGTTTACTGTGGATGTATTTGTACAGGCACAAGCCTCAATTTAGCAGAACATTTAAACATGTATGAAAACTCTGCTGTGGTGATTGAATATTACATTTAGAATCACAGGATGTGCTCTGTTGGAAAGGAGTTACTCAGTCCAGCTCCTGGCCCTGCCCAGGATCATCCCCAGAAGTTATTACCCTGTGCCCAAGAATATTGTCAAAATACCTCTTGGGCTCTGTCAGGCTTGGTGCTGTGACTGCTTTATTGGGGAGCGTGTTCCAGTGCCCAAACCACCTCTGTGAAAAATCTCTTCCTAATATCCAACCCATTAGTGGCCAGTTGCCAGCCTGCTGCAGACCCCTTCAGTGTCACCCTTTGTTTCTGTGAGCCATTTCCTTACCATCACCTGATGTGTTTGTCACTCACAGTATCCTCAGCAACACTTGGGGCTACACTCTCGTGAGGAAAAAAATGTAAGTATACCCCCAGGCTGGTATGCTCAAAGGAAGAGATTTCATTTCCAATATTAAAACTGACACAAAGCCATTGATGTGGATTCACAGCTTTTCTTTTTTTTTTTTT
>VXBS01000254.1:146300-240323 GCA_013400255.1 Sitta europaea
TAGGGTGAAGTCTCTTTCATAGAGCTTCTTGTTTGTCACCTCATTTTTAAACTGATTTTTCTTTCTTTGCTGAACAATTCCTTTTTCAGCCCCCATTTCAGTAGGGTATTTTCTTTCTGTGGCACAGCCATTGGTGTGGCACAATCAGAGCTCCTCTGTTCCATTCTTGTGCTAAAGGCTTCCTCCAGCCTGGCTTTATTTTACCATCAAAGGCTGATGAAAAGAAACTCTATTGCTTCCCTGCTTGTTTTTGACAAGCTCCACTGTAAGGTTTGCATTAGTTCAGCTGGAGTTAAAACCACGTAGTCCTGTTCTCTAGCAGATTTTCTCTGCTGCCATACATGCTGGTGTGTATTGGTTTTGGTGTAGTTCTGCAGCCAGTGCTCTCCTGCTCAGCCTAATGTGTTCATTTCATTGTCCCTTACCTGTGGTTTTGTTGATACAAAACCAAGGGCACATTGTTGATGTTATCCAAAATAAATTGCATTGCCAGAGGTGTGCAGGATTTAATTTCAGGTGTTAAGAATTTCTATTCCCTGCACTGTGCATCTCTCTGCTGCTCCCCTTTCTGCACCTGCTTTGCTGGAGCAGTTTCCATAGCAATAACCTCTTCAAGTTTTCCAGAGGTGTTACAGGAATGATTTTCTATCTCCTCCTCCTCAACAATTCAGAAAAATGGAGCTTATTAGAGATACATTTTTGTCCTCTGTGCCTTGATAGGAGCCTGGCAGGGGCACTCAGCAATCCCAGGTAAAGCTGTCTGCAGCACACAACTGCTTGTCCTGATGAGGGCCCCAGCTGGGCTGCCCACTGCTGCAATTTGCTTGACCTAATACAGGTTGTCTTTGCTCCTCTCTTGACTCAGGCAACAGTATTCTTATGAAAAGAAGGAGCAAGACAGATGGGGGAAAAATAAAGTTTTCTGAAAATGAGGGAAAAACTGAAGTCTTAAAGACTGAGAGCCAATAATTGAAGTTTCCATCACGTTTCATTCTTCTGCCAGGCATGTGTGGTACAACACAACTGTTCAACTTGCAGCTCAGCAGCATATGGGAAAATAGAAACCCCTAGAGAAGGAAAACATTAAGCAGCTGCCTGGGATCCCTCAGGAGCCTAGCAAAAGGGGGAGTTGGGTATTAACATGGGCTATTCAGTTATTATCTTGAAAAGTGTTGCATTTAGCAGCAGATATGAGGTTGTGGTTTGAAAGTGAGATGTGGATGATGAGTTGTGTAGCAGTGTGGCAAAACCTTTGTGACCTGCTGGGTGCAGGTGTCTGTAAATGACACCTGAGGAGCCATTCTGAGAGCCTGCCTACAGCACCAGGTACTAGCCCACTGCCAACTCTAAACTCATCAGCAAGCTATTATGCCAGGAAAACTTGTTATTATTGGTCAGAAATAAGCTGAAAGCAGTTTGTAGATGAAGCTGTGAAGGCTTTTAGCGTGATGCATGTGAAAACAGCTCCCAAGCACCATGAGGAGAAGTTTGACTAACAGAGACCTTGGGAACAGCTGAATTTTCTGAAGCACTGTCTGAGACACAAGTCTGGCTGCTGCTTGATGTTCAATTTGGAATTGAAATAGTCGACATAAATTTGCTTTATTTTTGTAATCTCTCTCCAGATTTGTGACCAGAGAGCAGGAAAGTTGTGAAATTCAGGGAAAAGCATCTCTAGACACAGGAGATGAACCCCATCCCAAAGCAGATGATCTCCATGTGCCCTTGCCCTTATCTGAAGTTTGCCAGAGCCCTCAATGTGCAGACTTTTTCTCTTTCACCATTTGTTTCAACCTTGCAAAGACCTTTTTGAGTGCTTTAAAATTAACTATGTTGTCACTCCTTACTTATAAAAGAGCTTTTCTTCTCTCTGTTTTTTCCCCTTCAACCTCAGTTGTTCAGATGTTTTAATAATTCATATTCCTTTTGACTTCACACACTTGCTTGTGCTACCTATAGTGCTTGGTGAGAAATGTGCTCTTTGCAGAGCTCAAAAGATCAGCCAAGAAATTAGTTAGAATTATGTAGGTGGAGGGTTGTGTTTCACCTCCTAATTGAAGTAGTAAACCTACAAGTGTTAGGGCTCCTACAGCAACCTGGTCAAAATGCCAGTGTATTGCTGGCTGCTTTCTCCAGGAGCCATGGAGGCAGGCTTTGTAGAAGGGAATTGTTGCTGAAGAAACGGTGAATGGGAAATTCCCTATCTCTGTGTGTCACATTTCAGCTGCAACACTGAACTCTTGTGTTGTGCACACAGTTACATGCACAGACTGTTGCAGGGAAGTTTGGAGAACAACAGTAGTCCTCCATCCCTTTTGCAGTTTCTCTAACCTTCCTTTATGTGGAAATCCCAGGCATTGTGCTGTCTTACTGACTTAAAAAAATACCATTTTGACAACCTAATCTTGCAGAAAGACAAAGTCAAGTGTATTTCTTTGGGAAGTGTCTTAGCTGCATACATACAAGATTTGGTTTTTAATTATTGCTACACCCTCTAGCTATAATAAAAGACTTGTCAGCGTATTCATGCTATCCCTATTCATATTCAGAGGGTTGGAAAGCAGAAGTTTAGATTCATTCTGGATTGAGGTTAGGCAAGCAAGGTCTTTTCTTTGGCATAATGACTTTCAGCTCAGTTTGGTGACTGATCAGTTCAGTTACCTGAATTGTGTATGCACAAGGAGAAGAAGGGTTGTGCTTTTGCATACGTTCAATTTTCATATTTATAAATCAGAATCTGCCTTCATTTAAAAAATGAAGTGTCGTTGCCTTCAGCTTATAAAGAGCAGCTGCCACTGCCATTAAAACTTTGAAATGTTCCCTTGAGAACTCTAAGGATGCATCTATCTGAGCCTAGTAGTGGTCTGAGCTTACAAGTGGGAGCAAAGTGTCCCTTATTGCTCGAGAGTTTAGGCAATAGATCAAAGGCTTCAGGTTTAAGCAGCTCTCTTTCTTTGGTGAGCCTGTCTGCGTGGGTAATCACAGAGTTCAGCTGAAAAGGATGGTCCTGCTGCAGCCAAACTTAGGCAGAATACTGCTACTGGCTTTTTTAGAAGGAGTTTGTTGTCTTAAGCTAACAAACCATTTCACAGCACAAGACAGACCTCTGGTAGCTTTTGTCAGAAAGCTTCTTCTCATTTTTCCAACAGTCTAACTACAGAAATAGAAGTGCTGTGGAGGTCTGCAGATATCTTTCTTTCCATCAGAGGTGGTGTATTGGGTGAGGCTCCCCATACTATTTAAAAGAGCACATCCACACCTTATGATATGAAACCTTGTGAGGTGGCTGTGGGCAGGTTTGCTCCAAAACTGGAAGCAGCTGGTCTGCAGGGGTGGGTAGAGTGCAAGGCTGATAAACTCAGGGACAACACCTTCAGTGACATGGCAGTGGGCTTTTGGGACTTATGCTGTAATTTCCATCTGGCATTGCACTGCACAGGCTGAGAATTGTGAGGGGAAGGAGGAGATGTAAGAGGTCATTGCCAGGCTCATGGGCTTAGGTTCCTTGGCTTGCTCCTGTGGTGCTGCCCTGGGGCAGTGCTGGTACCAGCAGTGAGTGGGAGGAGCAGCCTGGAGGGGCCAGGGCTGGGGTCTCACCCAGGCTGCTTACTGGGACTGTGCTGCCTCTAACACTGTCTGCCCAAGCCAGAACAAGGTTACATCCCCATGCCTGGCAGAGTTGTGTTGTGGGCATGCTAAGGTGCAGAGGTTTCTTTTTGAGCACGTTTTCCCCCAGGTGTCAGCCTCTGGCAGGTGGCTGTGTCCCTGCTGTGCACACCACACACGGAGGCAGCCCTGCCATGGCTGCACTCTGGGGGTGCAGTGGCACACTTGGAACAAGCCTTGACATGTTACATTTACCCTTAAGTGTTCAGCACATTAAGAAGAGATGCAGTTGCATGCTATGCTGCAATTATAGCCATGCCTCAGTTTTCATTACTGCAAAATGGTGGCTGTATATCAGGGATCTTAAAAAGGGACTTGTGACTACATCTTACTCAGCTTTGTTACATCTTACAGTTTACAGGTCCCAGTCACAAAAACCCTCTCGGGCTCCATTTTGAGTTCATACTCGAATTTAAGACTTTTTCTGTGGATTTTGTATGCAGAAAATAAGAGGATAGAAGAGCTAAAGTTGACAACTTGTGTAATTTCATGGTGTCTTTTTGCTTTCTGGGTTTCATGTCTAATTAATGAACTGCCTTGGCTTCTCTGTAGGTTGTACAGCTCTGAGCTCATTATTGGCACCTTCCAGGCAATGACTGGAAAATGCTGAATGCTCTGAAGAAAGTGGTAGTGATTCACTGTTTTCTTTTTTTCTTTTTCTATTTTTACGAACAAGGTCATTTAGGCTGTCTTATTTCTTACGACTTTTTCTCATTTGGTTTCCTTCTTTATTTTTGAAGGTCCTCCCAATAATCTGTGTATGACAAAGAACCATGATGGGTATGTGTGCTCCTATGTGCTGGGCATTAGGAAAACAGAATTGCCTTCTTTCCTCACGGAGTTTTACATCCCTGATATTGAGCTGGTTTAGTTTAGCATGAATATCATATACAGTAAATATCTCAAATGAGTGCTGTGTACTTGGACAGATAAGTGGATATAGAATAAGTGTAAGCTCAGACCAAGAGTTTTGGCTGTGACACCAACTGGTTTCACCTTGTCAGCTGGTGAGTGTTATCTGGAGCTTGGCATGCAGGGTGAGGGGATGGCATTGCTGTCTGCCTCTTGTGAGCTCCAGGCTTCTTGTGTGGCTGATTCCTGAGGCCAGAGGAGCCCACAGGGCAGGCACAAAGGTGTCCCCTCTCAGGGGGATCAGTGGAGTCACAAACGGGTAAGTGTCAAGCCTGCAGACCTTCCAAGTGCAAGTGTTTGACTGCACTTGAATTCTCTTTCCCTGGGGGAGAAAAAAGAGCTTTAATTTATGAAGCAAAGTGTCACAACACATTACAGCACATCACATCCCAACGTGCTGCTACATGGAGCTGACATTTGTTTGCTTTAATTCCTCAAAATAGCTTTTATTTAGAGCAAATGTTCCCTGTTAATTCAAACAGTTCTCATTTTTCTGTGCACTGTACTTGCCAGCTCCCATGGGGACAGTTGCTCCTGCAGAGCTTTGCCCTGTGTTGGTGAGCTGTCAGGCCTTTTCCAGGGGTTTTACTTATTTTTCTTATTAGTAATGGAGAATTTCTTTGTTGCCCCTCAATCCAAATAATACTTAACAGGAGGCAGTGATGCTTATACTTTTTAATTACAGTCCTGTGACATACCAAGTGCTTTGCAAGGAGTAGGTTGTTTCTTTGCAGAGGAGCAGTCTGTGCATTTGGTGATCCCCGTACTGGCTGGGGCAATGAAAGCCAGCATGGGCTGCAAGCTCTCTTCTGGATGAGACTGCTCTGGAAGGTCTGTCTGCAGTCACCTGCCTGGGAGCAATCCCCTGTGGCAGTGGGGACTACGTGGGCACAGAAGAGATACCCACACCTGTAGTGAAAATCTGGAGAAGATCACGTGTGTGTTCAGCAAGGAGTTCCATCTGGTTCCTGTACATGTCTTGTGGGAGGACAAGCAGTTAGTTGCTGGACCCTGTTCAGAGGTGTATGTGGACTCTTGCTCTTTCTTTATCAAATTCAAGACATCTAAGGAAGTCCTTGGGTCAGGATTGTTCTTCTGTCTCTCTTTTTTTGGCATAAGCAGAGGAGTGAGGTGAATGTCAGCGCCATTGAAGTTTCATTCCTTGAAATCTTCTTCCTTTTCCCCCAGTCTCTGTCACTATAGTTCATTTTTCTCTGTCCCCTGTGATAAGAGAGCCAGAGCTGCCTGTGCTCAAAAAGGATTTTTGCCTCTCTCTTCTCCTAATGCTTCAATGCATTAGCAAATCCCAGGTCTGTATTACATCAAGCTCCATATCTCACTACTTCTATGGAAAACTGCTGCTGTCAGGAAGTGTGGCTACAAGTAAGGTGGGAAGGATGCTGAACAAGTAGGGAAAGCACTAAAATTCCTGATTCTTTCTGTGTCATGTGCATTCCTGGAGTCATTTCTTGACCTCTGCTTGGAACCATACTCATCTCTAGGTAAGTAATGCAAAAACAAAATGGAAAAATATTGGTGTGACCAGCAAGCCTGCAATGGATAAACATAATACATGAAAGAGGCTCCATGAACAATTTGTGTCTGTGGTGATTCCTTTGATTACTGTCTCCTGGACTTTGGGAATCACAAATAATTTAGCCTTTCTTCAAATAACACATCACACAAACAAATCTGCCTAGACTTGTGAACATATCTGAATACTCTGCTTTGGATAGGGCAATAACTTGGGTTGTTGGGTAAAGTGAGAATTTAAGATCTCAGAATAATGTCAGAACTGGTTTATTTTCAGAAACATTTTCCCCTATGGTTGAACAAGCTAAATGAGTAAGGCAGGCTGTTTTGGAAGAGATAGTGTGTGGGGGAACAGTGTGAAGCAGGAGGAGATAAGTGAGCAAGCAAGTTGATCTGTTGATAGGGGAGTCTCAGTTCAATCAAAGCAATGTTTATGTAACTTAATAGCAAAGTGTGCCTCTTGCTTTCCTTTTCCTTACCTCAGAACTATTTTATTCTCTTACATTGTAACATGACCTGCATACACTGAGCCCTAAGTGGCCCTGATTTTTGCTTCCCACAGTGTCTCCAGATGTTGGTGTAGGACTTGGCTTCCCTCCTGAAGGGTACAAAAAAGGTTGTGAGACTCTAAAATGCAGTGGCCTGAGCTTTGAGGATTTGGAGCAGTCCTTTCTGTAGCAGAGGAATCAGCTAGAGTTCCTGCCACTCTAAAGATATCAAAATGGCAAAAAATACTCAGAGTGGGTAGAAGGCCTGATTGCATCAGCTCCTTTTCTCTCCAGTGTTAACACCACAATGGGAAGCTGCCTGTAAGCAGAGGCTAAAGGATCATTCGTATATAACAGCCTATAAAACTTATGTATGGTATTTCCCCCCTTCATAACAGCACATTATTTCCCAACCATCCATCAGCATTTCTGTGGAGCTGATTCTTGTTCAACTAAATAGCATCCTCCTTCTCTGGGCAGAGACCCAACTTGCTTTCCTCCTCCTTTTCTTCGTTTCTATTCCTCACTATACTCCATATCCAATGGTAGATAAATAATAACTTCCATAGAAACCACAATCACACAGCCTTTTCCATGCTGCTCTGTGCTTTCTTTTCTGCTCATCATGGTGGGATTTTTTTTCAGGGTTATTATTTATGAGTTAGAACTCAGAAAGCTTTTCCAAGTACAAAGAATGCCAGAGTTTTCCCTGCTTTGGGCATGGAAGCTCTAAAAAAGTTTTGACAGTTTTAATTTAGTACACAAAAGAATCCCCTTTCAGCTTATGAAAAACAGTTACTATTTTGTATTTGGGAGACCACTGCATTACCCATTGATTCTCCCAAATCCAAGAGTCATGGAATAAACCTCAAAGTGTTGATTTTCTGTCTGCAAGGATTATGTGTAAAACTGCTTCTGACAGTGTTGTTCCTTGTCTGAGACACATTTCTCTCAAGGGAGTATGTGACACTTCAGTTCCATGCCTGCATTGCATTCCTCGTGTGATTTAAGGTGTTGGCTTTAACCTTTAAAGCTTAAAATAGGATGAGTAGTGTGTAGTGTAGCTCAGGTGCATCTGTTGATTTTCCCATCCTGCTAACAGTCAGTTGACTTGAGGAGGAACAGTTTAACTGGAATCCTTTGGCACTCTGATGCTTTTCATGTGTTGTCTGGCCAGTGCCTCAATATGTCATCCTTTGAGAGGATGGAGAGGGTGGATTCTCCTGTGTGTTGGGTTTTGGGAGACACAGGAGCAGTCCTGTCCTCTGTAAAGTTCTGTGGGAATGCATGGGGCATGGGGACAGGCATTGTGTGTACTTCCCCTGCTGTTATCCAAGCCTGGGATACCTAACATGGTAAAAGCTGTGAAAAATTGCTAAAAGTGAGCATGAGGGGAAACAAATATGGAGTATTTTCCTCTGACAGGTCAAATGAACAAGCCAGGGTGATATTGAAGTACCTGGTGTTTTGTGGAGCTGCCTCTCCCTTTCCTAGTTTTTCTATCCCAGGAGAGAGTTGGATCCAGACCAGAGGCTTCCTCAGTTGCTGTGCTCAGTTAGGCAGAGCCCATGGATTCTCTTCATCCTGTGTCCCCTGACCTGTTCTGGAATCTATATCTGATTCACACCTACTCCTTACAGCCTATTGAAAGTAATAAAAAGAACTTTCTGGAAAGCTTTCTCTTTAAATGATGTTTATTTGTATTGCCTAGCGCTGTAATGCATTGCTTTGCCTTCAGCAAAAGAAAAAGGTACTTGAATGAAAAGAAAGGGGTAATAGCAGTGAAAGAAGAGGGTTGTTATGTATCATAATGTTAGCATTCTTAGGAGAGATGCTACTCTAGTTGGAGGAACTAATCTTTGCTTGCATAAGTAGACAGAAATGCTGGCAATTTACAGCATCCGCTCATAGCCAGATGTCAACTCACATTTCCAAAGAGAATCATCAAGTCAGGAGATAAACAGCTGGTACAGGCAAGAGGAAAATGAGCTTGAAAGTGTTTAAAGAAAAAAAAAGTGTTAATTTTTATGAAGTGTAGTGTGCTGGCATCTAAACAAATGAAAGTTAACAGCCAAGAATGGGAAAGTGGAAGGGCTCTTTTTTTCAGTAACACGTGAGAATTAAAGTCTTGGTTCTTGTAGCAGCTTTAAAGCATCCCTGTATTTTTGTATCAAGTTCCTTCTAGAACAATTTCTTGTATGCTGGCAGCAAAACAAGAGGGAGTGTTGATGGATTTTGGTGCCTTGAAGTGCATTGAACTGACCTGAGCATCACAAACTGTCCCCACACACCTCTCATTTTAGATTTTAACCTGACACACGTGTCTTGCAATTGGAGAGAGTCTCAGTGGCAACTTCAGTGGCTTCAGGGAGACTGGGAGGCAAGGCCTTGGAGACATGTCCTGGATGCCACATACTCAAGAGTTCTCGAAATTAGCATCCCTTTCTTCCTGAGGGGTGAGGCATTTGCCTAAACTTGTAAGTATTGATCACTAGATAACTATCAAATATTTTTGTGTAAAAACAAAGTGTTTCCATGGTCAAAAAGCATAAAATTGTAGCTTCAGGGAAAACCAGTACAGGGGTTATTGCTGAAAGAGCATCTAATAGAGAATGCTGACTTGCAGCATCCTTTGCATGGAATGAAAAACAGCAGGTCTGCTGCTTGCCTGTGGACATCTTCTTGTGTGGGCAGGAGATAGGTCTGCATCCTAATTGGCTTGATAACAAAGCAGGGTAAACAAATCTTAGGAAAAAACCTAAAAGAGAGCTATAAATTTTGTACTCCTTGTAGGAAAATGAAGTGTGCAGTATTTACTGTCTTCCTCCCTCCCTCCCTCTCGTTCTCACTCCAGTCTTCCAGTGCTCACAGGGCCTAGCAGGGTTTTATGTGGAAATCATTGGGATTATCTCCCAATTTTTTCTCAGATAATTCAGTTGAAAGGTTATACAGAACTGAACAATTTGGAGACTGGGAATCACTAAGCTAGGGGCTTTAAGATGCTCTCAGGCTCCTATCCAGCCAGAACAGTTCAATAGTTATTGGATGTGCTACTAGTTGGCTGAAAAATCCATCTTACCTTCCTCTAAAATTTTTTATCAAGGTCGTTTTCTGAGGTTTGGCAAGGACAGAAGGGGGAAGCAACATCCCAGCTTTCTGACATCTCAGCCTGGCCAAGAGCACTGAAAACAGCTCTGCTGACTTTCCATGTGGTGCTTTCCAAATGGAGCAGTGGCTTGCTGACAGCCTGTGCTGGGATGGGAATCCCACAGCCCAGCCTGGTCCATGCAGCACTCCCAAGGCATACATGAAAGGAAGGTAGCACAAGCCTTGGAGACAAGGCCTGGAGCATGTTTCTGCCTGCCTTCCTCAGAGGAGGACTGGCAGGGGTGAGAGGTGCCAGTGCAGGTTCCAGGCAGCCATGCCTGCAGCTGCAGTTCCCTGTGGCTCCTCTCTTCCACAGCTCTTCCAGGAACAGAACCTGCAGCTGCCAGCCCTCCCCTGGACTAGGGTTTGATACAAATAAATTATAATGAGCTGTCTTAGCTGTTACAGTATTTACAGGATGAATAGTTTCCACTTCACAGCCATCAATACATCCGCCCTTTAAATCCATTAAATTCCTGACTGCTCTATGCTCCCTTGGTAATGGGCTGACACTGATTTAAGGCTGGAAACCCCCTGTTTAAAGCTCTACATTAGGGAGAGTGAATGTAATTTGTGACCATGCTGTTTGGTCTGGGACTAAAAATGGCTGCAAAAGTGACAATTTCAAACTGTGCTTTGGGTTGAAACAGTGATGGTTCAGTGTTCTTCTAGTCTTAGTTGGTGGATTAGCAGGAAGACTGGAAATTAATAGCTCCAGCTTTCCTGTGAGTCTTTAATCTTAAAACTAGGGAAAGATGGCTGTTATGGACTGCTCTGTAGCAGGTCTAAAACCTAGTTCTGCCCTGGTCCATCGTGCTTGTGATGTTGCCTCCCTGAATCAGTGAAAGCCTTCCAGAAAGAGAAATATTTCAGCTGTGTTCAGTTCCTCTCCTGGACCTGTCACTGTAGCATCAAATAGTAGCTGTTTTTAATCTTTTTTAGCTGATTGGTTTAGAGGAATTGAAACAGACTTCACTTATTCATTGATAGCTGGAAACAAATACCCTGCAGCCTCCCTCTTGTGTTCATAGTGTGACTGAGAGAGGAGAGGTGCAGAATTGCAATAGAAGATCCATCACATGCAGCCTGCAAGGCTATTGTTTGAGCTGCCTCAGAAATGTTTAATTTTTTTTTTTGTTGTGTTAAAGCACTGGTGGTCAGATTTTGCTAAAAATGACACAGGTGAAGAGGTTTTATTTGTATCCCACACACAGAATCTTCAGGGATTTATATACAACAGAATATGAAGCTCCTTCCCATTTTTACATATCACAGATTGGCCTTTCTTGTCATATGATACAGAGAGTGTGCCTGTTTCAGAGGCAGGGAGGGGGAAAAAAGGAGATAAGTGCATCCTTTTTATCTTCCCCTGGTGTATTTACTGCATGGCTGGTTAAAGCCTCCACAGCCTGGTACAGCAGGACAGAGACACAGGCTGTGCAAGGACAGTCAGTCATGTGTAGGCTCGTGAGGAAATGCCATTTCAGCTCCCACTGGCCTCCCGTGGCTGGGGATGCTGTGCCAGCTGTGTCCATGAGCACTGGTTTTGTAGGTGGAGGTGTGTGGCCCTGAGCAGCTGATACAGGAGCAGCTGTACTGTCTTCATCCCACAAGAGCAATCAGCACTGAGCCCTTCTCCAAAGACAAAACTCATGCAGTTTTGCTGCTGATGTGTCTCTCACAAACCTTTCCTCTCCTGCTTGGATTGTTTCAGTCAGGGACATAGAGCAGGCAGTGAGAATATGATCACTGTATCCTTCAGTACAGTGAGAAGCAGTCCCATTGTCTTTTTTGCCATTTGTTTCCTGCTGTTACTATGGCACTGGTAGGAGATTGCCAGTCTCCATTACAAATAAGCCTCCTCAACTCCATTTGAGGGAGGGCTGTGTAGAGAAAATATATGGCAAGAACTTGTGAAATACAGCCTGTCACTTCCAGGAGGTGAGAAATAAAAGGGAAAGTTGTGCTGCAGTCTGCCACCAGCTCCACTTGTGGAGTGAACAAGGGTGGGAGGTTTCCTGCAGGGCTATTTGTGGATAAAGCAGCCAAGCCATGTTGAGCATCTGTTTCATTATTAAACTGTTATCCTTAGCTAATTTCTCAAAGCCCAGTCAGTTTAAGAAGGGGAGCATTCTGCTTTTTGCTGTGTGTACACCTGCAGGTTACTTCATTTTCTTTGTGGATGTGATTACTCTGTTTGGTGGCTGCTAACTGAAAAACAGTAAAGTCATTAAAGAGCCATAGGTGCCCTCTGGAGCCACTTGCTGAATGTTGATAAAGGAAAATGCAACAGCAATATAAAATATAATCTGATCACTGCATCTAATTACAGACAAGAGTAAGCTGCTAAAGAAGGGTTCTGTAAGAATATTATAATAGTGTTCATAGAGTATTTCCAATTTGAAAGCTATGAGCAAATATTGACTAATCCTTCCCACAGTCCCTGAGGGTGGGAAGGTAAATCTGTTACTATTTATTAAGAATTTGTTTCAATTAACTTTAGCCACTGTTAAAATAACTATGAATTGATGAAAAAATTACCAGCATTTGCCTTACAACAGTTTTGAACATCTTGAATGCCCCAGTTTGGAGCATTGTTTCTGATATCTCTTATGGATGGGCATCATTTGACTGAAATTAATTTTGGAAGCATCAGAAAAATGCCTATTACTTTTTATTTCCACTAATTTTTAGTTCTTATTAAATACTAAATATCTGTGTTTGTTAAATATTTAACAAGCTATCTGGGGCTTTGTAGAATGTATTGTATTCAATAAACTTGCACAACATTGTATTATTATTTCTATTATTTCATTTGAGGAAATATTTTTCTGTACAGCATAAAACTGCAGATGTTAGTGTAATGTCTCTTTTTACAGCATAGAACCATTGATATTTGCTCCTTTAATTGGGAACATTGTCTCCCAGCCTGGGGAACAGGCATGGAAATTGTGCATAAAATTATTAAGTGCAGCCTAGGCCACCTGCAAGGCACAAAATGAACAAAATGCTGGTTTGGCTGCTCCTGTCTTTCAGGTTCTAGGTGACAGTCCTTGATGCTGATTGTCTGGCTGACAGCCCCTACAAATTTCTCCTGATACCAGGTTGTGCTGTGGATGCTTGCTCAAACCTTCCTAGTGGAGGAGTGGCATTTCCTAGGAAAGGCTTCTCTAGGAAATATGATGGTTCTTTTTCCACGTCTTAGAGACTAAGAAATTCTTGTTTCCTTTTGTAATGTGTGTCTCAAAGTCGAGTCAAAGATGGGGAGTCATTTCAAGCTTTGTTTTGTTTTTAGTTAGTTGGCTGGTTGCTGTTTGAGGGGTTTTTTTGGACAGTGGTTATACCTTTATTCCAAACGAATACCTAAAAGTATACCTACCTATATGTAGGCCAAAAACTTGAATATTCTGTTTGGAGGAGAAAATGAATCATTTATGAAGTCTCATGAGAATCATTTTTACTAGTCTCATGAGAACTTGGCTTAGTTTAAGTCTGAGGATTTATGCCCTGAGCAATCTTAAAAAAAAAAAAAAAAAAAGCAAGCTATAGTTTTGGTTTTTTGTTATTTATATTATCATACATCATTTTGGAACTGTCCTCTCCATGCAGAAACATGCAGCAGGGTATGTCTCATATTCTCTTGCTTTCCCAGTGAATGTTTTCTACGTCATTTTGTTACATAAAACTCCTGGATTTGACTCAACGTTTAAATAGTTGTCAGGTGCTTGCAATAGATGGCTGAATGTCTTGTGCCCCCTTTTTTGCTCATGGATGCTGAATGGAAAGCTGCTGTTTGTCACTTGCTTGGCAGGCTCTCAGTGCCTGTGTGCAGCTTGCATTAATGTTAATGAAGAGACAAAAGAGCCAGGTCCCTCCTTAATCTGCACAATCAGATAGTGAATACCTTGTCATAGTACCCAAGGTGGCCTTTTGCTGCCCAGAAATTCACTCTGCCGTGCCCTTATTGCTGAAAGTGCCTCTAGAAGCTAATCAGATTCCTCCCCCATCCTGGCAGGTGAAATGTGGGGCAGTGCAGGGAAGACAGAGCCTGAAGGAGCAGAAACCATTGAGCAGGCAAACGGTGTGTGCAGGAGATCTCCACATCTGCCCTCCCTTGGCAGTGGAAATCACCAGGAAACACCAAGCTGCTGCAGCTGCAGGGTCTGGGCAGCTTTCCTCCTTGGTTCTAGTTCAGGTGTGGCTCCTCATCCTTCTGTGTTTGTCTGTAGGTGCTGTGCTGGGTGCCTGGGACTGCAGCAAACAGTCTGTCCTGGGAGGTGTGGGAGTGTGAGCAAGCAGCTGATTGTTCAGCAGCCCTGGGCTCTCCTGAACTCCTCTCACTTCCCCTCTTCTTGGTCTTTTCATGTTTTAAAATAATCTTTCACTGTATGTCTGATAGTTAAAAATTGCCTTTTTTTTTCTTCAGTATCTCACCATAAAATTGCCAGAGGGGTTGGGACAGGGCAGAATTCTGCCAGAAGCTGCTCGAAAGCAGAGTCAGTACTTCTGCCTAAGTGGTTCTCTTCCAATTGTGTTTCCTTACCAGATCCCCTCTGAAATGTCTCTCTTTCAATACAACAGTGTTTTGAAGCTTGGTAATTTCCATACTTTACCTGGATTTCCTTTTTATGACACTTGCAGCCCTTAAGGACAAATTAAAGTGATTGGGCTTTTTGATGACTTTTATTTTGTGTTACTTTGTCTTTGGAAGCACAGATTGAGATTCCCAGCTGAGACTCTTGGCATACTTAGCGTGCTGCCTGCTTCTACTTTTTTCTTGCCCTGATGTGCTCCTGTTGTTCTTGAGTGCCTCAGCAGCTTGCTTTTTCCTTAGTCAGAGTTGATTACAGTGATTTTGAGACAGGAGAGTCTATTTAATAACCCCTCAGCCAGCCTGAGCATAGTCTTCCCAGTGGAGCTGCTGACCTGTTTTGTATGGACCAGCTGCCAGAGGCAGCAGCTGTGGGTCCTCCTCAGTTGTCATGCCCCTTTTACAGATTAACCTCTGCTCTTTTCCCGTGGCATTATTTTGTAGGCATGTTGACAAGCTGCTTTGATAATAAGAAGTGGGTGTGTATCAACTGGGAATATGTTTTGGCTCACCTTGGAATATTGGATGAGCCAATTAGGCAGCTGCATCCCTCTCGGAGCTGGAGCTGGGTGGATAAAGCTGGTGGTTAACTACAGGTGGCAGCAGCTTTCTAGTGCTGTTATATGTGCATGTTGTTGGGTTTCTCTAGAGCAGAGATGATGCTTCTCTTGGGTCTCAGTTCCCATTCTTCTTTGTTTACACTTTTTTAGCCTAAGCTTTTGTTGGAAAAAAAATAGCTGGCTCAACAAGTCATTTCTACTCAAAGGATTCTTTTAGGAGCAGAACAGGATATGTTCTCATTGTCATAATCCTTATTTATATACTTATTAATTTGTAACTTATATGTATTTCCAGAACTACAATTCCAAAAGTACAGTGTTTAAAAGGGTTTCTGACTTGGCCTGATTTCTGGCTGCCTTCTCTGCTGTGCTGCCACACGTTTTCTTGAACCTGGAAGAGGTGAACAGGTTCCTACAGCAGCATCAGGCCAGTGCTGCTCTGTGTAAACAGCCCTGGAACTGGCTTGCTGGGGCAGAGCAGCTGCCTCCCAGCTGCAGTCAGCAGGCCCCTGGGGACCCATGTGCTAATTGAGGGGCAGCAGTGGGAGTCTGTTAAAAGTAACTAAGAAAAATCAATTGACTGTGGACTCAGGCTTGCTTATAAGGCTCTGCACCTACCCTGGAAAATACCTTCAGGGGTGTTTAAATTGCAAAGGCTGGAAAACACTGAGTAATATACTGTAAGGAAAAACAAATCTCTGCACTTTAGAAATCACCTCTAAGTCTGTCAGTGTTAATGCAGCAGACAGAAACATTTTTGAGGGTGAAGCCCAAGCACTTCTCTTAACAGTGCTGTAATATGTTGGTTTGTGAGAGTTGCAGCAAATGTGGTGACAGACATTCTACTGAAATAGAAGAATCCTGCATCTCTCTTAAATCCCTTGAATTGGAAACTAAATTAACTTGTGGTTTTATTTGCTAGATCAAGCTTTGCACTTGTCTTCACACTTACCTTTCATGTGCTTGCTGCAGACTGCCTCTCAGCCTGGTGGGCAGTGTGGCATAGACAGGCTGCAACAGGACATGTCAGAAACCTCATACCTGAAGTGACCTGAAGGCATCTTGAGAAAACTAAATACTTAGGAAATTATGGTTTGGCAAACAAAAATGGTTTGCACTATAAAAACTTTCATTGGAATAATATCCTGTTTCCAGGGGGGAATTTCAAGTAAAATTTGAAGGCTCCTTTCTATGTTCAATACTGTCACTTGGAATGTAAGAGAACACAATTCAGTCTCTCCCTGAATTAAAACCAGGGCTTGGGCTTCACTTTTTGAGACTAGGTGAGAGTTCTGGCCACTAAATATCTTGGCAGCTCTTCTGAGCTCTTTTGCTTAGTCTGGAGGAAAATCTGAAAAGCCTCTTGGTTTCATTTATGGAATTCTGGAGTGGTGTGGGATGGATTGCCACTCACTGCAGACACACCATGTTTTACATCTGGACACCTGTTGACTTCTGTAGGCTTTCCCTCAGTATTCTGGCAGGTGAGCATACACTTGCTCTGTGTGGTGTGCAGTTGAATTTCCACATGGGGACTTGGTGCTAAATGCAGCTGCACAGCTTTTAATATGCAGGATAGCTGGTTAAAACTAGTTTAGCTGTCATCTCTGTATAGTACCACTAAATGGCACTGAGGAATTAAATCTAACCCTTCTTGCACAGCTGGAGGGTAGTGCTTCCCATTGCAAGGGGTTGGGTCTTTCCTGAGTCCCCAGTGATGCTTTGCTATGCATGTGTAGTCCACGCTCAGAAAATGGTGGTTGTCAATGAGACTGAGTCCATAAGCTAATACTTTTTGTCTCCTTGTAGAAATTACAGAGCTCCAGCACTACTCATATTTTTTCACAGTCTTCATCCCCTCTTTTTGTTTGTTTGCTGTATACTTTTATGAGGAGGCTGTAGTGGGACAGTGAGTGACTGTAACTATTAAATTTTGCTGGAAATGATGAAAAGAAAGTGCATATTATATTCATACCTAATGCATCATTCTCCTGCCTTTACCTTCCGGCCCATCACATTCCAGTCTATTTCAGAGATTTAGATGCATTTATGTCAGATCTCCCATCCCAGAATACAATCTACATCCAATTATCAACCCTTAGGGATACATTAGATGTAACTATTATATCTTCTTCTGTCAATAAAATTATAATCACGAAATGCACAAATGTCGTACTTTGGTTTCTAAAAGCATCACAGATAAGAATGAGATGAAATGAAAAGGCTGTTATGCTGCATTTTACACATGCTTATATGCAGAAGATTGCCAAAATCTCAAGCTGAGGTATGTATCTCCTTTTTCTGTCTGCTACTAACAAATCTCAGCCCTGAGCAAGCAAGTGCCTGTGTGGGATCTGCCAAAATTACATGCAAAGATGAATTAGTCTTTTCCTCCATTTGTTCACATGCCACGTCCAGGAGAATCACGAGTGCATGAGTGACTTGTAAAGGTTCAGCAAGGGCTGTCACATACACATTTCACAGGCCTGTCTACCCAGGAGTACTTGGTTAAGTGAAACCAAGTTAATGAAAAGAGTTGAATTTCAGATATATTAGAACTCACTAAACCCCTTCAACACTCTCAAGAAATAAATTGCTCTGAGTTCTCATTAGCTTGCTCAGGCTCGTTTGGACTTCTGACTGAAAACATCTGTATGGGAGTTCCTTAGTTAATGCACCTTTAACTTGCACCTGTACTTAATTTGGCTTACCTTGCCTAAGTTTCCCTTAATTGCAGACATACCCTAAGCAAAATAAGCCATATTAGCTCAGGGGAGTCTGGAGAGCAGTAGTCACTCTCTATCAGGTGGAAGTCCTGTTCTCCCTTTCAGGCAGGCATGGTTAGTTAGCTCTGCTTATGAAACAATCATCACTGATGGTAAAGAAGGAATTTTATATCCTTAAGAAAACTGCACAGCACTTGAAATTAAAGGAGTGAGGGGAAAGGGAGAAGTTATACTGTGTGCAGAATATTCTGTAACAGTCTGCTCCAGTGTGGTTTTGTACTCTTATCTAAATTTTCTGGTATTGACTTCTGTCAGAGATAGAGGAGCAGGCTAGACAGTCTCTCACTGATTCGGGAACATGGGAATTTTTATACTCTGAGCTAAGCCTCTGTGGCAGGGCTTCAGGCAGGGCTAACAGACTGCATAAAACAGAATTTCATTTTTTAATACTTCTAACCCAAGCATTTCAAAAGCTGAAATGCCAATGTAAAATTCTGGTATCTGGCAATTTCTATTGAAGTTCTTAGATTTTAAGCTGGAGCTCATACCTGCGTGCCAGGGAAATGGGAGGAGGAGGAGGATGTCTTGAACTGCAGAAATACCTGAAAATACAATAACTTGGCAAAGGATTTGGTGATCACTGGAAGTAAAGAAAAAACACATGGACTAAGTGGTGTTTTTAAAAAAAAACAAAAAAAAAGCCCACCAAACAAACGAAAAAAAAGAAGCAACCAAAGACAAAGTTCTATTTCCTTGGCCTCTAATTAAGGATGGAATATCCTCCACCCTCCAGGAGGAAAGCTTTTTTGTCCATGTATCAATTTAATATTTCACAGGTTGCCACAACTGCAAGCACATGATAACAGTTGTTCTACCGTGTGATATCCAAGGGAAATGTTTAGCTACATTCAGAAACACACAGTGATGTCAGTGAGATTTGTGCAGTAGTTTGTACATAGGCCAAATGAAAGAGATGGGATTTTATGGAAGATCATGAGCAAAATCTGATGGTTATCATTTTAGGAGCATAGAGTTTAACAGGTAGTCAGGTGTTCTGTTCTGCCATGAGATTATATTCACCAGAAATTTTGCTGAGAGATACCATGGTAAACATCTGTAAAACTCAGACATGTATTTCATACAATGAAAAAGTTTGTAAGGATTGAACTGGACTAAATTTCATCTCAGGTCTGCTAGACCTTGAAGGGTTAGTTATTGCTAAGCCAGGTACAAGTTAGGACTGGATGAAGGAAATTTTAAAATGAGGTGGCTTTGATATTTTTTTTTCCAAATTGCCCTTTGCTATACAACACTGCCATATTGAAGTGGAGGAGGTATCACTATAAGAAATTCTGTGTCCTTTCACTTTTCACTGTTAAACTCTTTCAAGGCACTGCTATTTCTAAAGTCACTAGCATTTCTGTAAGATGAAGATTAGTTGTATGTTTACTTAAGCTTCCTTGCAGAAATTGCTTTCCCTGGTGTGCATGCATGCATACTCCGGTATATTAGATAAAAATGACCAGCTGTTTTGGAAGGCCACTCTTTTTTTTTTCCCTTTTTCCTTTCTGTGACTGATTTAATGTCCTGTGAGCAGTTTGTGCTTGAGTAGGTGACTGCACTATAAGTTCAGGAAGAAAACAAACTGGATTGGGGGCAGCAGGATGGGTAACAAAGGAAACGTGCTGAAGGAATGCTGTCCTGCTCTGCACCTTGGCAGTGCTCTGTGATTTACAGCTGTTCTCTGCAGTGTCTGAGGCAGTGCCAGGTGAGGGGAGTTAAATTAAGCCCCTGGAGTGTCGTTCTGGGCAGGGCCAGAGCTGTGGGTCGGTGCCTCGGGGCTCAGTCAGCCTGTCAGCTGAGGCAGGGAGCAGTGAGCTCCTTATTCCTCCATTCTTTTAATCACAGGGCTGTGCCTGGCTGTGATGAAGATGGAGCAGACACAAATGTCTGATGCTTGAAGCTCTTTGATTTCTGAGTTGATGGGGTGAAGCCAATGCAATGCTGTGAGAGACTCAGAGCTGATAGTGTATTGTCTTTTCCCAAGTATCCTCAGTTCCCATTCTCTTTTTCTTCCTTCCTTACCCACAGATCTGGTTACACTCAGTGGCTGCATGATCTGTGCTTTGCTTGACCGACACAGGTAATTTCTAGCATCACTAGTTAAGCCTATTTTTTATTATTATTAATAATAAAGGCTGTTTTAGTTTCGCTTAAATGGATTAGCCTTGCTCCTGCCTGCTTTTTGATTGTTTTTGCTGCTGGGGGCTCACTCTTCCAATGAGAGTTCTTGCAGATAGAGTTATTGCCAAGCTTATCTGTCACTGAGGCATACCTAATATGGATCAAACTGGATGGAGTAATTGGGTTTTCAGAGAGCTACTGCATCAGGAGACTCTGTCATCCTCCAGGAATGAGAATTTTTGTTGTAGCTATGGAGGGAACTTGCACAGCTGCTGAGTCAGCCTCCTCCTTTTGTGCACCCTCACACTTTGTGGGTGCACCCATTTTCTGCATGCAGCCCCCAGAATTCGTGCCTGTTGACAGCTGAGTCTTCTTGCTTCCCTGAAGACCATGTGTGTCTTCCAAATCTATTGCTACCCCCTCCACCTCTCTCTTATAAAAATTAATACATGAAATGCTCTATCCTTCCCTGTTAGATTTTTCTAAACTCAGACTTACCCATAAATTGCCCATGTGGAATGCTCTGGTAAATTAAGTAACATATTGTTCTTTCCTAGCCACACACACTCTCTAGAGGATTGAAAAATTGCCATCTGTAGCCATCACCCAACAGAAAAATAAACAGGATTAAACAACTGCAATTAGTTTCTTATAAAGCCAAGTGTAATATGCCAGTCAAAACCACTCATCTTCCTTTCCTTCACAACATGTGAATTATTTTCTCTTTAAACAATGACAGTGGCCCCTGGCCTTAAAACCAGTTGCTCCTCAGCTGAGACTTCAAGCAGTTACAAGGTAAGCTGACCTTCCAGTTGAACAGCTGTGGATGTGGATAAGCACCTTGAATCACTGGTTTTGGTGGTTAGTAAAAGCTGAATCAAAGGTGGCTTCTCAGCTATCTGCTGAGCTTCTGGGGGTTGTTCTGTGTTGTATCTGTCCTTTCCCTCATGTTATATTCTGACTTTAACCTCACTTTCTAGTTCAGTTCCTGTCCTCGTTCTGCATCCAAAGTTGCAGCCATTGATCCTAACCACTGGGCAGGACTGTTCATGTCCTGCTCTCTTTCTTTTAAAGCAATCATCTGAGCCAGGACTGAGCTGTCCAGATTTCTTACTGCTTTATTCTCAACCCACTGTCATCCTCTCCCAGCCATGGGGAGTAAATACATGTGTGTGGATTTCTGCACTGCTGTTGCTAGCATAGCCTGGGACATTCCTGCATGACAGCAGGGGGTGTAATTTATCTCTGTATGCTCACTCTGTTGTCCAAATTGCTTGTCACCTTGCATCTTCTCCCCAGGTTCTTGCACATGGTCAGTTCTTTGTCCCAGAGCTTTCTTCTTTTTTATTCATATATGAAGGCATGTGTAGTACTTAGGTCAAATACAAAATACTTTTATGATTAAATTTAGAATGTCTAGAGTAATATTTCCATACAAGAATTTTATTTGGAAAAACATTGTGTAAGGCCACACTGGACGAGTAGCTGTTGATTTTAGATACTTTGATTGGGAAATGTCTCTGTGAGCTTGAACAGAAGTAACCAGTTTTAATTCTTACAGCTTTAACTTCAGTGCAAGTTTGTTTATGGTCCCAAGATGCTGGGTGAGACACATGTGAAAGACTCTCAGGGTGAGTTTGTGGGTCTTTGAGCTCAGATGACACCACCATGCTTCATCTCAGCCATAACAGAAAAATAACTGTGGTCATAATAGTGTCAGCCACAGGCAAAGGGCTGATATTGCATCAGAACTGCATTAAAGACGTTTTCTTTGGCTCACTGGCACTTGAGGAGTGACTATAAACAAGCCACTGCAAGGAGGCCAGTGGCCAAACAGTTAGACAGTAGCTGATATTGTCTGCATCCTCTAGATGGGAAGTTACTGGCTTTACTGGGATACTTCTGACCTGGCATCAGTTAGGGTTTGTGCATCAATACAGAGCTTCTTGTGAAGGAGTAACTGAGATTGAAAAACTGCTGATATGAAATATTGAGAAGCAGTGTTGTATGCAGAAAAAGGGGAGGAAGGATCAGGGCTCCCTTTCTTCCTCCCAGCATGATTTGTCTTTGGAGGGCTCCTGGCAGAGTTGTGAATGAGTTTTCCCTAGACTGACTCCCAGCTGGCTAGGTGAGGTCACTGGGCTTTCCAAATGTTTGAGGTAGTGGTTTTAAACAAGTGACTATCTCAACACAAACAGGAATAAAGGCATCTTGTATAGTCTTGGTCATACAGTAACCACTTTGTCCTGCCTTCACTGCTCACAGTGGAATGATTGGCCTTGTTAAATTGGAGACTTTGCATCCCTTCGTGGGGATCTACCCCCATCTGAAGTCTGCCTGAGTCTGCATTGCAGATCTCCTGTGCTTTGCTTCTCCAGAACTGAGTTTATGTTTTCAGTTCTTAGAGTGAAAGAGTTGAAGCTGTGGTGAAAACAAATAGCTGCAATCAGATTTTTTTTTCATGTAACCCTGACCCTGTCAGCATGTGATGCAATGCAAGTGACTGAGGGGAAACTCCCTGCATCCTAGCTGATGCAGAACAGGCCAGCATCTGGGAAACTTGCTGAAACCAGATGCCTTGTGGTAGCAGTGCCATGGTTGCAGTTGTGTGCTGAAAGGAGTTTTAATTGGGGTGTATTTTTTTCCCCTTTTGAAAGAAGTGGCTAGCCAGGGACAGATTACACATAGATTTAGTTCTTAAATGTTACTCTCTAATTGTTTGGCTTATTTCTTTATAAAAGCTTAGCATGAAGTCACTGAGTTTGGGTTAAGGCTGAATTGGGTATTTCTTGGCAGTCCTGGTCTTCATTATTGACCAGAGAATTTTTTAAAAAAAAAGTATTGTCCATGTCTGTGAGCATTTCTCAGAAGTGAATTTTGAGTAAATTGGCCACAGTGTGTATATTTGGGTTTTTAATGCTGGATTTAGGATTATCTTTTGTTTCTGATTTTTGGGTATAAGTGTAACTGCTGGAGGGCTGGGAACAGACAAGATTGAATGGGTCAATTGTATGAATTGGCAAACACAAGATTCCCTCTTTCACACACTGTGCTCCTCTGTTAAACGTTCTGCAATAACAAAGAAAGATGAAATGTTTGGTCTGTGTGGTGTCTGAAGGCTTTCTCAGAGGCTAAGCACTTCAAGTAAGTAAATAAGCAGAAGTTTCAAGTACAGACGTTATTTGTGAAGCAGAGAATGGTGCTACACACTCATCTGACACAAGCCTGCAAAAGCAAAGAAACCAAGAGCTGAGTCCTTGCTAGGTGGTTAAATAGCAGCTTCCCAGTAGTAGCTCAGGGCCCTTTGCCATTCCATAATCCTGGTGGATTGTGCTGAGGTGGGGTACAGTCACTGAATCCAACTGCTTCTAAACAGGTTTGGTGGTTTTTGCTTTCTTTGTAACAGGACCAAAAAGAGAAGGAAACCCATCTTTTACCAACTCTCTTATGCCTGAAAGTTTCAAACCTTGCTCTCATTTTACCCTCTTTCCTACCTTTCACTTCTTCCTTCATATTTGATATGCAGTCAGTCAGACCCAATGCTTCCTTCCAATGCCTACTGATATCTTTCTGTAGACCTGAGGTAGATTTGGTTGGACAAAGGGAAACCTGTGGCTCCAGATGTACACACCCATTTCTGTCTGTCAGCAAGCTCCAAGAGAGGGGTATTCAAGTGACATTTCTGCCAGAAATACACGATTTTTTCCCTTGGGGACATTGCCTTGAATCAGCAGAACAGCTCCATATTGCCCTAGATGTACCTCATGAGGACACCAGCACATTTTGGAGCAAGGCCACAATTCTGCTGACAGTGTGGGAGTCAAGTTTCCCACTGCTGAAGTATAACTGCCTCTCAAAAGGAACACAGCAGCTGTTTTATGACAACATTGTTTGACAAAACTACTTCTGCTAATGGTGAAACGTTGCTTTTCAGCGTAGCATATCTTAAAAAAAATTATATGTAATTCAGAATTAGTATTTCTTTCCAAACATGAAATGGAAGTGCAGCCCATATATCTATTGAGTAATGGTGAGAGAATAACTTGTGTAGACAAACTTCCTGCACAGAGGAGCACAGGCAATGGGCTGTGAAATAAAGGTGGTTTTGGGGTTGTGCAGCTGAAAGTAATATATTTCATAATAGGGCATGTAGTGTCTCTGAGAGTTGCACAGCATTACATGCACCAGAGATATATTCATGGACACATTGTAGGTAGCAGCATACCTTCCAAATCATGCACTGTTCTGTCTTCCCACCTGAAAATAAGCTTTTTTAGCCTTCATGGCTTTGCTATCTGCTTATTCGAGATGACTTATCTGTAGTTGGCGTTGTTTTGTTGGCAGCATACATCAGGCATCTTGTCAGAGAGCAGCTGTTCATCTCTTCCCTCCCCATCATATCCCAACCCACTTGCATGTCAGCTTCACTGTACTGTTGTCTTATCAGTCATCTTGGAGAAGGGGTGGTTTGAATTATTTTCACCAGGAGCATTGTGCCTGCTAGTTTTCGGTGAGAAAAAAGTTTGTAATTACCTCAAAAATAGAAGACAGTACTGCCTCATCCCTTGTGGTGCCCAGTAGTAGCAAGACCCTTGGGATTATATTTTTTTACCCTTCCAACTCAGAAGCTGACTGTTTTGCTGAACTGTGTAAAAAGGCAAGGTGCTCACCATGTTTCTACCTCGTTCTTCTCTGACTGTGTTGCCATTCCTTGTTTTTTCCTAAAGACTGAATTTGCACACGGCTCAGCATGGGTGTTATTTCCTGTTTTCCATGGATGTTAGCACAGCAGAATGATGGATACTCCAGTAACAGGACCTAGGTGGCTGAGTTGTATGCTGAATGTTCCAAAATCTCACATTTTCACATATCTGATCCAGTAATTTGTGAAATGCCCATGACTCCTGAGTTTGAGATGTGAGCTTCATGAAGTCATAGTGCTCCCCAGAGAACAGCTTACAAAAGGATCAGAGCTTTCTCTGAAACCATTGGAAAAGGAGCATGTGCAATATTATCACACTCAGTAGGAACACTGATTTTCTGGAAGTTTGAGCTGAGTAGAGCTAGAAGTCAGTTGTGTTAAGTCATCCAAACAGGGTTATGCCACCTGGTTGGGGATCTTATGACTGTCTAATCCGTGTGGATTTTTTTTAACTCGTCATGGGAATCAAGACTTACACTTGAATAAATAACTTGCCAGTGCCTTGATTTTGCCATCTTTGAGGTCAGCAGGAGCTAGGACAAAAAAAAAAAAAAAGTGTAAAACTGAAAGACTTGGAGCAGTAGATTGAGTCAAACATAATGTAGAAAGGTAGCATGCCACATTTAGAAATCAGGATATGGTAGAGACTGCAGCAGTCCCTCTACTGCCAGGTTTAGGCTTCTCTTGAACCTACTGCCAGATAATCAGTTATTGCTGGCAGAGAGCTTAGGGCCTGACTTGAGGGCTGAACGTACTTATGAGGCTGGTATGCATCATGCTGTCCACTGGTGTGAAGACATTATGGTGTAGAGTAGAGTGACTCCAATTACTCCTCCTCCTTTGCTGCCCTACTTCTGAAATTAAAGGCTGCTGCTGTAACCCACAGTTCACTCTGATTCTTCTCCCTGTGGATTTCAGAGCATTCACATATAATTGTAACGTAAGGTTTTATCAGCCACCTGCATTATCCTGCTCTTGTGAGCATCACCAGTGAAAACTAGCAGATAGGACCCATAATCTACACAAAACCTTATCAGGCAGTGACACTCCTGCCACTCTTGTTCAGGCAAGCCCAGGCTGCACCCAGGCAGGAGTTAGAACTGCCATTAGCATTTTCACTCTTGTTTCTTGTGATGCTGTTGATCATGGAGGTGCACATGAGCAACAGTGAAAATCTCAGGAAAAGCAGAAGATTTTTAGCAAATTTTCAGTGGAATGATAGAGGTTTGGCTTAGCTTGTGTTCAAATGGCTTGTCCCCACTTCACTTGCATCTCAAGCATTTCCTTGCTTTGTAGTGTGAGACAGCTGGTCTTGAAGTTAATCCCCAGGGCTCTGGGGGCTTTTTCTTCCCCTGGCAAACTTGAGAGGAAACATGCTTCAGAAATATTAGCCATTGGCTGTCACTTAGTAGAAAGGATAACAGTTGGTGATGGTAATAGCATTGGCTTGAATCTTGCAGGGGAATGCAGGTCTGGCATGTGGGCATCAAAAATCTGTGCAGTGCTGGAGCTGAGGAACACGACACGTTCAACTGGCTTTGGAGTCGAGGGCTCCGAGTTCAGGTTTTACAGCAGCAAGCTGTCTCGGAATTTGGCTGCAGTAAGCAGTTAGTGCTTCAGCAGAGAAATTTCCAGTTAATCTCTTTACCTGCATTTGCCAGGCAGACTGCACTGAGTCAGCTCAGCCCCGTCCCTGCTGTGCAGTGGCTGCAGCCAGTCTCACTCCATCACTTCTAATGAATCTGAGTCTCTGTGGTTTTCACTAATTTACTCATTCGCAGGAGAAATGAGGGAGTGTTTTCCTGTCTCTCTCTGATAATGAATGAGATCTGAAAGAGCTTCATGGCCAGTAAGCACCCTGGAGGGACTTCAGTTTGTCAAAACGTGCAAGGCGTCTTCATCAGAGCAACAAAATGATTTTCTTTCCCCTTACTCTATGGATTGAAAATTCACATGACAATAGCCAGAAACGTGCCCAGTTTTGCTTAGACAATGGAATTGACTTTGAAAAACTGAATGTGTGGCAAAGCTGATAGCATCTTTTGCATCAGTATTTTTCAGAGGTGTATCTTGAAATAATAAGTGGTTGTCGGAGGCAGGCTTTAATGTGGGGCTTTTGCTGTAGTCTGGCTTGGTGTCTGTGAGCCCCCACTTGCACAGTACAATACAGTATTGCACTCAGTGCAGACTGTGGGCAGCAAATGTTTCCTTCGAGGGATGTGTTCAATTCTGTTCACGGAGAATTTTCATTTCTGTTTGCCACCATCTTCAAATGTACTTTGTATACATCAGAAGGGCAGAGATAAGAGTTTACAGAAGATTAAACAGGCACAAGCACATTAGGAGAGACAGTAAAGGATTCAAATTGTTAAACAGAAATATTAAAGTCCACTCTGTAAGTCTTCGGGGCTTCTCAGTGCCCAAACTTAATAAAATTATCCAACTGCTGCAGCTTGGCTCTAGTGCTTACCATTGCTATCAGAAGCAATCAATAGGAAATCTAGCTTTATATGGTATAGCTTTGAGGTACAAACTGTAGGTTCCACTTTGAAGTGAAGAACAGCTGCCCAGGAATATTGTGGGCCATGCACTTTCAACAAGGTAAGTTGTTGCAGTGCTTCTGGTTGGCCTCCTGTACTTCAACCCTTTTTAAAACACAGTCCCCTTTGAAAGGTAGAGTAAATAATTTGGACTGTTTATCCAGTTTCATGTGTAAAAGCAGACAGTGCTTATAGGGAATACAAACCTTGGAAGGTGAGCTGAACATTTGTTAGCCCAAGGATTAAATTAGTTGGCCAAGAAAGAATTATCACCCTACAAACCTCCCACTAAAACCTGAAGGGGTACAAGTATTTTTGCTGTTACGTTTGAACATATGGTTATTCAAGTGGTGACAAATATTCAGTGAACCTACTATTTAAATATTATGGCATATTAATTGAGTATTGTGTCTGTGGCATGCAGTGTCACATGCAATTTGAATGTCACTTAGTAGTCCCCTCTCTCTCACTGCTTCACTTCGATTTTAGCATTTTCTGGGCCCTTAAGCATTTGTCATGTATTGATTCCCATGGAGTTCCCAATTTTTTATCTCCCACAGGTAGCCTAAACATGCTTAAAAAGGGAAATATCTTAGTTCTGAGGTCTTTTTGGTTTTGGATGCATGCTAGATGCTGACTAGGTGTGGTACTGTTTCAGATTTGTTCAAATTTAAAGATTTTATGGCTTGTATCAGATAGAACCTGGTGGCACCAAGTTCAGGTGAGTGTTGTGGTGTGTGGTTTATATGCTTATGACAAGACAGTTTCTGGTTCAAAGGACTTGTCTGTGTTCTAAGATGTAACCCATCAAGTGAATGTAACAGGGAAGCAGAGGAGTAAAATTGTGACACAAACACCTCATTATATGGGTTGTCTTCCCTCATCTTTCGTCAGTTCAAAATCCATCTCTTACATGGCTAAACTATTAATAGCATTCAACCCTGCTGGCAAAGAGGAGAGTGTCTCCAGTGCCTCCTTCTCTGTGTGCAATAATTAACATCACAGCAGTTCATGTCCAGCAGTCTGTGGCTTGTCCCTCAAGCATGGAGAGCACAGCACGAGCTCCTCTGAGGTAAAATGAAGGAAACTCCATTGCTCCTGCAGTTTATCAGCTTGCATCTTAACCTAGCTTCATCCTGAAGTGCAGGTCTGTGGAAAGAGCTCCTCTGAGGCCATTTGGGCTCTTGTGTGCTGAGCTGTGGTTGTGGCAGCACATTGCCCTGGCCCCACAGCTCTCGTGGGGATTGGCTGAACAGCAGCAGCATCTCTGGCACAGCCAGGGCAGAGCAGTGCCTGCCCTCACTGGGGACAGCTCTAGGGAAACACGTGGGCTGACACACCCAGGACCTTCTGGAAGGAGCCAGGTGTGGGGCAGCCACAGCTGGACTCTCCCTGGACACCTGTGCCTTAGCAGTGCAGTCAGGAGACTGATCAGACTCAGCTGGTGACCTTCAGGAAGTGATTTCTGAGGTTGTATTTCCCTCACAGCCAGACCCTGAGCAACAGACCTGTCACCTGCAGTCGCTGTCGCAGTGCTGCGACACCAGGAGTTTGAATTTCAGGTGTTCCAGTGCTCTATCTCTAATATCTTCTCATTAGGATCTCTAATTCTTCACTTCCTGTAAGGAAAAGTTTTCACAGTTCCTGTGCTGAATGACATTCTGTGTTAATCAGGAGTGTGAAATACATCTCACCTGTAAATATATAGAGAAGTTCCTTCAAATAAATGTTTGAGTCATTGAGGATGCATTACATGGAGCAGAAGCTCCACACGCAGTTTCCACTGCTGTGGGTCCTTTACCAGCAGAAAGAATGATTCTAAAAATCTATTTAAAATTAACAAAAAGAATCATTAAGCAGAGTAGGATTTTTAAAAATGCACTTTCAAGCTGGGAAAGCACTGCATTTAGTATAATGAGTGAGCAGATCCTTGGGCCCTGAAGAGAAGCAAATTGAAACAAAATGGCTCCAGCACTGACTTGCATAATGATGGAGTGAGCACGTGTCCTGGCATGTAATGATCCCATCCTTCCCACGGGGCTTCAGAACACAGCACTCATTGTGACTGTACCTCTGGCCAGGATACTGTTTCCATCAGGGACAGGAAAAGGGATGGTAAATTTTGGATATGGAGTAGAAGAAGAGGACAAGAAAAGTTAGCCAAGTTTGACAAGCATTGGAGAGGAGAACAGTGATAATGCTCACAGAAGTAGAGTGGGAGGCAGGAGAAGGGGAAGGACTCAAGGGACATCACAGCCCTTGAGCTGGCACAGTTGGAAGATGCTTCCAAGGTGGGCACAGTTAGCTGGGTTAAGCAGGAATGAGCAATTCCTGAGGGGATAACTAACCCTCACGTCATCTCTTGCCAATCCTAAAAACTTCCTTCCATCTCCTTTTTCCAAAGCAGCTCAAAGCTGTTTTGAGGTACAAAGGTACCAGCCCACCAAACACTAACTGACAGCAGCAGTGTAGTGCATGTACTTGCACCTGCCCCACACTCTTCTGCCTTTCCAGTAGAAATGAATCTAGCTGCATGTTCTGGTACCTGCTCATGCTCTTTTACCTTTCCTGAATAGTGAAGATTTCCTTAAGTGGAAGTTTCACCCTTGGCCTCTCTCCTGAGTAATGTGGTGCAGATGTTATCTCCTGAGAACTGGACTGGATCTTTCAACAGCTATTTCATATTTTCCATGCTAGAAATTACTGGGCAGCTGTGAAATGTAAATGAAGCAGTGGATCTCAGCTGAAGGACGCTAGGATTTTCCTGTGCCACCCACAAAGTCCTTGGAGGTCCTGCTCCATTTATAAATTCCAGCTGCTGCTTGGTCTGTTCTGGCTGAGTGGGCTTAATGGGTCACTGTGCTGAATATTGCCCTGTAGCAGCATCACTTGTCCACTTTGCAGGTGCAGTCTGGAGAGTGGAAGATCCTTAATTAATGACCCACTTTGTGATGGAGGCAGGGGGATTGCTTTCTCCAGAGTGTCAGCTGTGGTTACAGCATAGGTAATGTAAAGCTAGATTATTGCCCTTTACAGTAACATCAGAAAAAGTCCAACTGTCCTTATCTGTGCTAGCTAAGAATTCAGGAAGAGCCTGGAACTGATGTAGCAACTGCATGCATACTCTTCAGTCCTTGGTGGCCCCAGTGGAATGAGGCAGTGCACTGTCTGTTCTGCATGCAGCCTGCTGCTGCCTGATCTGTCATCCATTCCCTTTCATCCCTGATTGTGCATGGGAAGCAGGGAGGCTCTTTGCTCCTCTGTCTGTGGCTTCTGTCATTTTTTTTATTATTGCATACTGTCAAAATGTTGTCTCTCCCTACACCTACCTCCCTTTTGCCTGTCTCCCTTTGGAATTTGCTGCAAGATGAAAGCAGACCCATCTTTCTTGGCTACTGAAAAGGCAGAAGGTTTATTCTGGCATGTGCACAGCCCATGGAGACACAGAGATCACACTGGGGATGAAGAGGTGAATATTTGGGCAGAGAGAAGCCATCTGTTTCTCTGGCTAGAGTATAGCCTACCTTCTTGTGGGCTCTGGGAGGTTTCCTTAGTGAAAGAACACCTCTCATCTTGCTTATCTAAGCCTCCAGCCACTTGAATGCATCTGTGACCCAGTCTGGCACTTTATTACTAGGCAACACATCAACCTCAGCCATAAATAAGGACACATAAATCTGTTTCATATTCCTGCAAATCTCCACTGACCACAGGACTGTCCTGCCTGCTGGCTAGTCTTTCCTGGGAAGGCCAGCAGGCACAAATGTCAGTCCCTGTGTTTTCACTGCATGCACCATTTAGAGGCAGCTCTTTCTTTCCAGAGTCTTGTTTCCATGGCAGAAACTCCTTCAAAATCACTCAAAGAGGAGGTGGGCTTCTGGGAGCAGGCTGATGTTGGCATTTGGTGTGAGGGTTCCTGGAAGGATCCACAGGCACTTTAGCTGCCCAAGGGTAGTGATGATATATTCTGGTTACCATCCTTGCTGTATGTGAAACTGAAGGTTTATCACTGTCCTTGAAAATAAGAATTAATGCAGTTGCTTCTATAGTGCCAATTAAAGCCCCCATTTAATTCTGTGAGCCAGCTGGAGATGTTTGTGACTGAGACTTTAGATGTACTCATCTTAATCTGAGTTGCTGGTGGTGTTTTCCCTCTCTGGTCCCTTACATCCAGGACAGCTGCTTCTGAGGACATTAGCACTCTCTAATCCCCTGTGTTCACAGCCTCCTTGTTCAGCCTCTGTCTTTGATCTAAGATGGAAAACTCTGTTTAGTTGTCTAAATGTGAAACCCAGTGTGGTTTTTCATCCTTACATATGAAAGTGAACAGTTAAGGATAGGTTTAAAACTGCCCAGCTGAACAGAAAGGTAATGCTGGTTGTTAGAGGATTACAGTTCCTTCTAGCAAATCATATTTGGTGTGTGGAGGTAGCAGGGATGAAGTTTTTGTTAGTCAGAAAGTCTAGATGTTGTCTAATGCTTCTTGTAAAGCTTGCTCATCCCCAGAAAGTTTCTGAAGCAATTTCTGTCCTGGCATCTGCCCTTTACCAGCACTGTTAGTCTTGTTGAGCTTTTAGGAAGTCTTTGGCCAGTGATGGGGTGGGAAGAGCTGCTACTCTATGGATGTCTTCATTTTATGCAAATTCCTTTTTCTTTTTTCTTTTTTTTTTCCTGCTGCAGCATCTTTCCTGCTTCTTGCCACAGGTACAGGGGAGTGAAGGCTAGTATTCAGGGAAAACTCTGAATTCAAACTGAGGGCTCTGATCCAGCCCATCTGTGGCAACTAAACCAAAATAGCTTCTTGTATGTGTATTCTCATCCAACAGGAGATAATTTGATTGATTTCCCTTTCCCATGAAAGAGAAATCTGGATTTGTGTTACCTTACTTTACTTTTCCCACTATTAACCACCACCCACAAAGCAGAACTTGATAGTTTCTGAATCATACCCAAACCACAGTACCTTGTGAGTCTCTAATACCATATATTTATGAATTGTGAAACTTTGCAATGACCAAAGGATAAATTAGCAAAAGGGAGTGATTTTTAAAATTCCTTCTTTCTAAGTAAATCTCTGTTTAGAACTTAGTGAGCTTTTTCTGACTGTACCTTTGAAAAGCTTTGTCAACCTAGCCAAGTGTTACTGCATTCAGAACTGGTGTGGATACAGCAAGCTCCCTGAGCAGTGGGATTTTCATCTGGCTGTTTGCTCTTCTTGCAAAGCTCCCAGGTCACCCATAGCTGTGAGTGTGGAAGCATGGTCAGTAATGCTGTCTGAAGTGTCTGCACAGAACCAAATGCCCTTCACTTAGGGCCTGGCCTAGCAATAGAAGGAATTCATGAAAGGAAAGCAAGTCTTGCATGTTCTGTGAGTCAGTGCAGCAGCCTAACTGTGCTGTCAGGACCATGGAGCAGGAGAGGCTGGCTCTCTCTAATCACTTCTCTCATGTTCAGAACTTCACTTTTCTCCTAGACTTGCCTCACTGGAGTGCTTGTCAGCTGGCCTAGCTCCCTTGTCATGTTATCTGTTGTGTCCCTTCAAGTGGTCTGTCTCCCTTGCATGAATGATAACTCTTTAATTGGGTTGTTATGGGAGGATGGACCTGGCTGCAGGTCTCTCTATTAGAAGCATCATCATCTATTCTTGAAATGAGCAGTGCATTGCCTTATTTCCCAAGAGCTCATCTAGCCCCAGCTAACTTTTCCAATGAGACTTCTTTTTTTAATAAAGAAAACAATCTTTTTCTCTTTTTTTAATTTTATTTTTCCCCCCAGAGAGACCTGATATTAAGATATTCAGCTGTCTGTCTCATTTCCTAACATGCAATTTGTTAGGAAGTGAATTTCCATTAAATTCTTGATAATTAGCATACTTGGACTTTGATAGACATTTTTCCTTTTTGCAACAAATTTTTTTTAGCTCATTATCTGCATGCAAGATCAGTCAGCTAAATTCCTGTCTGTCAGACATCTCTATTTTTGCTCATTTTTAACCAGTTTGAGGTCCATAAGTATTGCAGTGAATTACTGCACTGAATCTCAGATTTTGCAAGGATCACAGGTGAAATGAGCTGGAAAGACTCTGCCTAGAACATGTTAAATTCTTTCTCCTTCCATGCTACCTGTTTTGCAATTATACTTTTCCCTGTTTTTTTTTAATGCTAAAAAATGGAGCAGGGCTTCAGGTTAGGTCAGTAGAGGGGTAGTATCTTGAGCACCCTAATCCTTTAAAAGAGGGTATTTAGTACTCAGTGCCCCCTTTGAAAGGGGCTGGTAGGACTTGAGAGAACTTTCTTCATACATTATGCTTAGTTCTAGCTCAGCTTGTTAAGGCTATCACAGGCAATGGATTCAACTAATTTTTTTATTATCACAGTGCATTCTTTGCCTAAATTGAGTTTCCCATTGCTATTGCAGCTGCTTTTTCAAAAGAACTGGTTATAAATGCACAGCCTCTTTTTTTTCCCCCTGAACATACTGCTTAAAAAACACATGGACATGGCTGTGTTAACATAAAGATCTCTTCTTGCTCAGTTACTCATCCACTGGCCTTTTCTCCTGTGGGTGGCTGTTGTAAAAGAGCCCTTGGAAGTGCAAACAGTGCTGCTAGTTCTCAACCAGTTCTGTCCAACAGCTTGTCAAGATGTCAGAGGAGAAGACAGCTGTGGCAAAAATCCAAGCCCTTACCCTGGATGACATCCATGGCAACGTTCAATAATTTCTGCCCCTGGGTAATGCTAAAGTAAATTACATATTAGAAATGAGGTAGGGAAAGTAGCAAAGTAGCTAATACCACATGAGCTAGAGAGCTTTTGGCCAAGAGCATGGAGTGGATAGATCCCAGCTGGCCACAGCAGACCATCCAGTCACATTTAACTTCAAAGGGGTGCTCAGCTGCTGTGGGTTCTCCTAGGGATACTAACAGCATCCAGGAGCAGAGAGAGGAGCAGAGAATCCTCAAAGGGGGCAGACTGCATGGGCCATGTGACAATTCCTGAAAGGAGATTAAGGGAGAAGTGTAAATTGTCATGGCTCTGCATGAATACATTCCTCTCTGAAGAAGCACGGAGGCTCTGGATGCTCTCACAGCAAGGCAGGAAACACAAACAGCAAATGACATGAAAAGCTCTTCTCAAACTTCTTCTAATCAGTCCTCACTGTGATGGTGTATTTTGTGTCAGGTAGCTGTGCAGCTCTGCCTTTGGATCCAGGGCAGATGGGGAAATGGCATTTGGACAGAGGCAGACTCCTCGTGGCCTGTGTTCCATCCCTCCTGTCTGGAGTGCAGCTGCAGGCATGAGCCAGCTCTTCGGACTTTCCTGGCCCCGAGCAGCACGGCTGTCAGCCAGCCTCAGGTCCCCTATTTGCAGCTGATTGGAATCTTGTGCACTTCAAAGGTACTGTCTGCAAAAGATAATGATGAATGTTATGCATCAGCCTGTGGCTTCTGGCAGTCTGACTTTAAAAGAGGTTGAACAAACTTTGAAAATAATACCAGTGGGTTTTGGTTCATGTCACTCTTTCCTATACCGAAACCTTACTGATGCCTAGTTAGTGTTGAGAGAAAGCAAGCATATGGAAATCAGTGCAGAAGTTGAATATAAGCTAAAGACCAGTGAGTCACCCATGACCTGACCATAATTTTGGCACACCGAGTTCTCTGGGAGCCTTCAATCTGTGTGGGCTACTTGGACAACAGGGCAGGGAAGAGAATGCAGGCTCACAGGCCTTGAGTGTTTCCTGTTGAATTATCTCCTCAGATACAGATATTGATGCAGGATGGTGGGTGAGGCTGTCAGACTTCTCGTTCAGGTAGCTAAGTCACTTAAAAGCCACAAGGCTGAAAGGTTAGCCAAGGATAAAGAGCAGGCTGCTTTCCCCACTGAGGTGGCTGCAGGCCACCACACACAGGCAAGAAGTTGCAGGCAACTTATGAGAGTGGTGCTGAGGGAGCTGCTCCACAGCTGCCAGCTGATCAAAGTCAGCACTCCTCCCTGCTCTCCTTCAGAAGGGGACCCTGTCCTCATTTCTGAGCTGCTGCAAGCCGAGTGGCTGCTTTTAATAGAGAGTGCACAGAGGATGGTTGTAGGCAATTGAATTAGGGTTGTGTTATTAGTCCATCTGTGCAATATGCTCTGTTTATTGACAATCTGGTTAGAGTGGCTGGAGCTTGTTAAAGGTAAAGTGTTTCCTACTGTTGAATTTTGGGACTTGTCCACCTGTTAAGAGGCAGCCTTTTGAGGAAGGGCTCTCTTTTAGACTGACAATGTGCTCCCTAAGAACTGTCTGCACTATTTTTCTGGGAGGGGGAAGAATTGCAAGGGGGAGGCTCATCAGATAGCAGGATTTGCTCTGTAGTCCATTGTGATGCACATGTCCCCACTCCATCCACTTGCAGCAAGGGGCAGCTGCTGCCATGTGAGATGGGATGCAGGGCTTCAGGAAGAGCTCTCTGCTTACATTTCTAAAGATTGCCTGATAGGGTCTGATCTGTGGCAACCACAAACTAAAGTCATTTTCTTAACGTCATTGGGTCCATGAGGTATCTTTGTGAGTGAAATGTGTGCACCAGAAGGAAATAGCAGGCACTGAGCTGTTGGCTCAGGAAAGTGTGACGTGGCTTTTGCAGCAGGTTTTGTGTGTGTGTCAAGGTCTTGCCTGTAAGCAGGCTCACTGTGGTGTTTGAAATGGAAAGCTTATCTCTGAGGTTGGTCACTAAGAAGGTGGGGGACCAATACAGCAACCTCTTATGCAACAGCTACATTGCTTTTGAAGATAGTGGGTATGCACTGTTGCCTGGGGAATAGAAAAATGGTCAGAATCATAACTCGTTACAAAAACCATCAGGCTTTTGACTTCACTGCAAGCCCTTATTTCAGAGCTTGGCTTTCAGAGCACTGCCCTTCTGCTCACCAGCCTCATGTTTATTCTTTTATTCCAGAGCTATCCATAGTGGCCCAGCCATGGCTTGTAAATAAATGACTTTGATAGGTCTTTTTCAGTTCTGTGTCCCCATAAGCGAGCTCAGTTGTTGCACTTCATGAGACAACACAAAATGTCTTTGGTGTCTGTATCTGCTTATAGTTCATAGTGAAAATCACCCCATGTAGAGAGGCACCAGTGGTGACTAAAGAGGGTGTGGGAGTGACTTAGGAGAACAGACACTTGAAACATTACACATTTGTAACTGGACTACAAGGCAATTTGTAAAACACACTGTAATTGTATTTAGTTTGAAAGTAACAGGAATACTGATAATTGTTTAGGGAGATCTAATGGGGATTCAATTTAAGCAAATGATCAAATATCAGAATTATCTATGATAAGATTCTTCACTCTGAGTAAGAAGAGCCTCTGTCACTTTGTACAGAGGACAAAGTCGTCTTAATCTATGGAATAATAAAATGCAGAGAGATGCATTTAAATATTTTTTTAAAATACTGTTTTTGAAATTAGTTTAGGAAGCAACTTCAATTCCTAGAGGTCCAAGCTACAGAGGACAGCCCTTGAGCACTGTAAGGGCTCTTATTGTGGCTAACTGTTTTCAAAAGAATCAGAAGGAGCCAAACAACAAGCTTTTACTGAAACACAGTACTCAACTTGGAAATTTTTAAGCAGTTTTGTTTGTACCAGCATGAAGGTTGATGTAAACCTGGGACAGCTTATCTTTAGTTACACAGTATGAAAAGAGTAGAAGATAAATTGTGCATAAGAACCTGCTGTTCTCCAGACCATCAGCTTTACTGTAGTGTGTCAGTGCTGCACAAGAGCATCTCTTCACAGAGAGCTGTGAGACTGCAAAAGTCAGTCCACCTGAAAATGAACAACACAGTTCAGAGACAGTCTGCAGTTACAGAAACCAAACCTTGAAAAGCCAAGGATCACATAACATGTCTGCATTGTGCATTCCTTCTCTTCATCTGGGAGGAGGAAAGGTTTAATAACTGAAAGCTAGACTGGGGAATCCAATCCATCCAGATACTACAGAGGAAGAAGACTGTGGAATATCAATGCACTTTGAAATCAGTATCCTGGTAGACCCTGGTGTATTTGTGATGATTTGCAAGTAACCTGACAGTGCATGAAGTAATTGTCTTTGTAGATAGGAAACGACATTGACATCGACTTTGAAATTTAAATGAAAGAAACAAAGTAAAGTTCTTTGAAATGCATAACCTTGGTGCATTGACTTGCTTTTTCTTTATAATAGGTTAATTGCTTGAACAGGTATTAGTTAAATAGATTTGTGGTTTATTATAAAACAGAAACAACCATGTAAGGATCTATGTTCTTGAACAGTTACAGCATATTGCTTCCCACCCTGATGTAAATACAAGCTAAACCAAAGTGATTTAATTGTCTGGGAGTAAATAATTGTTATTCAGGAAATGCTTTGTTTGGCCTGTCCCGTTGCCACTGTGAAATGCAAATCACAGAGCAAGTAAGCACTGTATTCTCATTTGTTTGTGTGCTGTGTGTGGTGCCCACAGAAATGTGCCAGCAGCAGCTCTGGGAGCCAGTTAGGAAGCTGCACTGGTGTCCAGTGTCTTCAGTGCAATTTCTTTGTAACAAAGAGTTGTATTTGAGCAGAAACTTTCATTGAACCATTCTGTCCTTTTCAGCATCTTTGGCTTGCTGTTGTATGGCATCTGCAGATTAGTGGGGAGTTATTCAATATTAATAGGTTTAATTTATCAGCTTAAGTGTTTATTAAAGGAAGTTCCCTAGTATATGATAAAATCTTTATTCAAAGCTATGCAAAAGTGATAGAATTTGATGATCCTGCTAGTGCATTTGATACAAAAACATTTTACATTTCCAACAAAGACCAGTGCTGCCCTAATTACAAACTCTTACACTCTAAATAATAGAATTTAATCTTGTCTGGTCTCAATATCGGTATTTGCTTTATCAGTCTTGTGAGGCAGTGTTTGTTGGAAGGGCATTCAATTTCATGCCATTTTAAGCAATTTCACTGGCAAAGAACATAGATTCACAATGTATTTAAATGGAAAATGGAAATTCTCAGTAAAACATTCTTAAGATCTCATTTGAATTAGCATATAGGTCTCTGTGAGATGTGAGCCTGTGTGTAATCCTGGCTTTTCTGCAGCAGCATCCTTCTACAGTCTCCTCCACACTGCTTGGTGGAAGAATATTGGGTTTAGTTTTACATTCAGCACCCGAGTTCCCCATTCAGTAATTGAAGTAAATTCACAGTGTAAAATACACAGAGTTGAGAATGTCCAGCAAACACAGCTGAGGTGAGCTCCAGCTGTTAGCCAGAGCTAATGAGCAAGGTATTGTGTTGTGAGTAGCTTAAAAGTTATTTTTTCCATAAATCCAACACAACAGTGCCACAGTTGGTGTCATTTTTTGTTTGAGAGGAAGGACCAGTTGCATTGCTTTCTGTGGCTTTGCCAGATTCAAAGTGTGTTCAGACCCCAAGTGCACTCTGGGGAAAGCACCTTGAGGTCCTGGCAGCAGTACAGGTGTGAGCACATGTGCCATGAAAGATTCTCTCCTGCAGGGCCCCAGTGGAGGAATGTACTCTGGTAGGAAGTTGAGTGGTACACAGAGACTTTTCTCACATGATACAAACCTCCAGGTGATCTGCATGCTTTCCTTTTCTTCTTAAAACCCAGCTGTGGCCAGGTGCTGACTGCTGGTATTGTCCCAAGTGCCAATATGAGGAGTGCCTGTGAGCTGTGGAGGAATATCTGCTTACCAGGATTTCTTACTTTTTCTCTTTTCCTTTTTTTTTTTTCCTTTCCTTACCTGCAACACAAGGGAATAAATCAATAATGAGTGAGAAAATACTGCTTGGGTTTATTGTTTAATTCCCTCGGTACTTGGTTTCTGGAGAACATAGGTTTAGTTTAAAGCAGTCCCTGAGCAACAATCTGGCTGTAATTCATGCTTCCTTTTCTTACCAAGACACAGGAAGCCCTAGGTCTTCACAGAGATGACTCTTTCTGAGATTGGAAAGATATATCCTCATTGCTCTTAAGTGTGCTCGAGATGTTTTGCCACACCAGGCAACAGTCACGTCTTGGGAATGGCAGCCTGACTTCCAGGAGTGGTGCATTTGCCCTAAAGTCCATTTTTGAGACTGTTTTTTAAAAAAGGTTGTTAACATGAGGGCAATACTCAGCTCCCACTGAGAATATGGCTATTTCTTTTAAGTGCCTCCATGGGAAATAAAATATTTTCAAAATCTGCCTCCAATCTGTGCTTGATGAGCAGGCTGAACATATAACTCCCAAACTGCTGCTCAGGCATCTTATTTTGTGTCTTAACTGCAGAAATCACTGAAATCAGGAGAGGTAGGAAAGCAGCTTGTAATTTGCACTAGCCAGTCTTTTTAGCTCACTGGACTTAATGAAAGTGCCATTTCAGTTTGGTAATGTGAACACTTAAGCCTGGTTTCATTGCTGCTTGCACAGACTTTTGTGTGAAAGAGATCAGATAAAAGCTGGAATTGTAACTACAAACCAGAAGAGGAAAGGAAGTCAGAGCAGGAAATGGGCATGTCCTGTCCCATAATTTGCCAGCACTTCTTAATCCTCCATTGTTGTAAACTTCATATTCTATTTCTGTTTATCCATCCTTTTCTCCAAGGCTGTGAACTCAGAATAGCTTTGCTTGTGCTACCCCCATCTGTCCCAGCTGTGTGCTATTTCTGAGCAGATGATGCCATTTGCAGCATGCTGCCCTACTGTGTAACTTCTGCAGCAGGCAAATATCCACCAAAGCCTGTGGGGGCAACACCAAAATTTATTAGCCTGGTGACCTCCCTCAGCTCTCCAAGAGTTGAAGGTTAATGCACTAATTTATGGTATCAGTCTGCCTTCTGCTGTGGTAAAGCCCCTTCTGCATTTCAGGGAGTGGCTTGAGTTCAGTGCATTTAAATCACTTTTATATGATTTTAGGTTCAATAAGGTAAATTTGTTGCCAATATAAAATGTCTTCAAGTATTTCGGGAAGGAGGTTTGATTTGAGCTGGTATTCATTATGGGAAGACTAATGGGGCCACTGATCCCATTAATTTGTTATTGACCCTCAACTTCCTTTGATGGGTCAGGCATCCCTACTTTAGCCTCAGGACAAGTTTGCTGCCTTGTCTATTGGTAAATACAAGCAGAGCATGCCTTCATTCACACTTGCCCTGCCTTTGGAGCCCCTTTCCCAGGCGTGAGTGTGTCTGCCATCTGTGCCCCTGGTGCTCTCATCTGCACAGCCCCAGGGCAGGCAGCACCCTGCTCGTGTGCCACAGCTCCTGCTGCCTTCTGTGTCCCTGCTTCCAGGAATTGCTGCTGGCCTGCCATGCCAGATGCCTTCTGCCTTGACTGTCATAGCAGACTGCAGTGTTGCCTGGTGGGGAAGAACGTGGCCATCCTGAGGAGCAGGCTGTTGGCTCTGCTCTTTTGCTGGGCTACTAACACTTGCAGTGGCTCAGAATTTCTTATAAACTCTTCTTTTAATAAATTAATCTTGTAAGTTTATGTTTTCTAATGGACATTTTTTATTAAGAAATCTTATTTAAATACAAACATACAGTAAAACTGTGAGAAATATGTACCTTGCCGAAAGCATACCAACTGCAACTTAAAAGGCTTTTTTTTTGAGCCTCTATTTTAGTTTCCATATGCTTTTTATCTTTTGAACTACAGAGAACAATTTCCTCTGCTTTGAGGAAGTTCTGTAATTTAACTTCTCGTTTCCAACGTCCTCCTGTGTCTTTTATCTAATGTCTCAGAATTTTAAAGAATTTCATTAGCCACTTTAAGGACATTGCTTTAGCTGGAATCTGCTTTACTCTGTAAAGCCTTTAAAAAAATCTTTTAAAGCCTTATATTTCTTATAGTTTCTCTTATTAGGACTGTATTTCACATTTGAACCAAAACTACTAGTCTTGCTAAAGTCTGCATCTTCCCTGTGACTCTTGGAATGAAAAGCATTTGAAGAGTTTCCAGGTTCCAACTAGGTCTCTCGTTTTTCTGAGGACCTTGACAGCTCCTTCACTGCTGCCTGCAGGTTTGGACCTTCCTCTCTCACCCTTGCTCTCCAGGGAGCTCTTGATGCACACCCCATGCCATGATCTCTTTGGAGTGTAAGCACACAGGAGATGGTCTCAGCTGGGGGCTCCTTCTTCACATTGTCTGAGTTTCTTCTGCTTCTTCCCTGGAATCTCTGCCTGCAAAGCATGTGCAGTTACAATGCCAAATTTTCCAGGTGTCTTTGTTCTAAATGTACAGTCTTGTTCCTGTGTAACTTCTTGGAATAGCTTGTCTTGTCCAAAAGCTCTGCTTTCACTAATACTGCTTAGCTGCAGATTAATAATGATCTTCTAGTCATCATGCTTCTTATTAAATATTTATACTGTGGTAGCACATAAAGACTGTAATTGGGGTCTAATTGTGCTGATTTATTCAGACCAGTTCTGAGACCTTTGGTACTGAGCTAGCAACCCTCCTTCTGTCCTTGTCCTTCACTGTCATTTTCCTTGGTCAGGTCAGCACATGGAATGGATCCCTGATTCCCTGGGGTGGCAACTGAGCAGCCAAAACCTGCAGTGTGCTGACAGCTCCCTGTGCTTGTTCTCTCTTCATCCTCTCTTTGATTTATTCTTGGAGTTTTCTAAAAGAAGGGGACAGGGCAGCCTGTCTTCCAAATTCCCCTGCAAATTTTTGCCTTGCTCAGTGTGTCTTTTCTATGTCTGTTGATTGTAAGGATGGTGAGGCAGCACAGGTGAGCAATTGCCTTCTTCCCTCACACACATAATGCAAATTGCTTCTCAGCTCAAACTGTATAGCTCAGCTGCTGCCTGTGCCTTATACATGTTGAAGAGTCTTAATGTCTTTCCCATTTAAAAAAAAAAATAATCTCCTTTAATCCTACAGCACTGTAAAGTTCAAAGATGTTCTACATTATGTGCAGGTAGGATTATGGTTTATTCGTTAGTAGAAGGGAGAGATTGATTTTTTTTTTTTTTCACTGCATCTCTGGTAGTTTTTTCTTTGCTGAAATCCTAGTTGGTGTTTTTTTTCTCTGCTCAACCTGACTCTGCAGAAGGTGAAGGTTTAACATTCAATACAAAAAGTAAATGCCACAAGTCCTGTTGAAAGCAGCAAACTATCATTACTCTTCCTGTGACAGACATGTAGTATTCTGGATCAAGTTGTGCAAGGTGATCTGCCCTTACACCATCCACTCTCCTGTTAGCCACTGTGTTACCATCTCCTCTTTTCGTTGTTTTAATGGATGCTCTGCTCTAGAAGGAAGAGAATTTTGGATCCAGAGCAAGACATAGGACTGTCAATAAATATTCCCTTCTTGCTTTAGGATTTCCTTAAGCTCGTGAGGTCCAGTTGTCAACACAAATCTGTCATATCTCAGGCAGCAAATCACTCTAAGGCAAAGCAAAAGAAATTCTCAGCTTGAAGTGCCCCAAACCCTTCTTATATCAACAGGAGCACTGCAAGACGTGCTTGGCCTTGTCTCTCTGGGTGATGTAAATGGAGCTGTGTTGACAAGCTCTGACCAATTGTTTATTTTAAGAAAGTGGAACAGAATACATTGTTGTGTTACAGAGCAAAGTCAGCTAGCAGAAGTAATGAAGGCAATTCTCAAATAACAGAGTTTTCTTAACTTTAGGGGGTTTTTTTTGTTTGGTTTGGGGTTTTTTGGCGGGGAGGAAGGTGTGGGGATTTTTGTTTAGTTCTGTAACAGCTGGAAATCTTTATTAGGACTGTGCTGAAGTTTGGAATCTTTTATGTCCTCATGTTTTGTAAGCATTAGACAGCACAAAGGACAAGTGAGCCCTGGTCTCACAGCTCCTTATAGGTCCAACGACTTCTTTTGCACAAGCACATTCTCTGTTTACAACTCTGTTTCTTGTATATCAAAGAGGCTCTTAGGGCTAAAAATCCTGTCTCCTAGTCACAGCTCAGTCAAGTCCTGTCTGTAGATTGTGATTACTAAGATCTGACACAGGAACAAGAGTTTTAAGAATTGCAGGGGTTCTGCCTAGATTATAATGTGGATGTAAACTATCAGTGTGAGGAGAACACAGAGCAGAATTGGATGCTTCAGCATTTGGAAAAGACACAAATAGGCAGTCTGGTGCAACTCTGAACCTGTCCAGAATTTACACAATTAGTGTGGTCAGTGAGGATATATAGACATGAGAAAAGAGGAGGAAGTACAAAAATAAACTTTTCAGCAGTTCAGTCTGAGAAGTCTTCTGGCATGATTGAATGACTGGTAATTAATAAGTAAGGAAGATCCAGAGAAAGAAAGGGAATATGAAAAAAAACCCAAAAAACCCCAGAAATCAACAGCAAACAACAGTGAATGAGTTCAATAAATTGTGAAAATTATATAGCCATGCAGAAGAGCATGGGGACAGACCTAGATGCCTGGGGTAAGGATTCTCCATCTAGAGTCAGAAACCTCTGATGTAACCTGTAACTGAGTTTGAAGATGATTAGAACTACAATTAGCACATGGTCACAGCAGTCTCAGCTATTCTGAGAATGGCTTTATGCAGCATCTAGAATTCACAAAAACAGTCTGTGTAACACGGAAGCATCTGCAGATTCCTGTGGAGCTTGTGTCTGGGCTGAGCTGGAGTATTTGTGGTCTGTGTGCTGGATACCTACAGTAGGTCTGTGGAGGTGCTGTGGGTGACCAGAATGTTGTCAGGCTTGGTTCCTGGTGTCCTGCTTTTAGCCTGACTCTGCTAGGTGCCCCATAAATCCACTATTGGCACCGATGCCAGTCTAATATGGATGTTTACAGGAAGGAGCCAGTTACCTAAGCTGTAGCCACAAATAAGAAAGAGAGGGATCTCAGACTCATAAGGCAAACTGGGGGAACACTGTTTTCCCTTCTGAGGAATCCCCATTGGTCAGCTACGAGGTAAGGCATTCTTCTGGCCATTATCAGGTTTGTGCTCTCAATGCCTTACTCCTAAAGATTGTCATGCCAGCACTGTAAAGTTAAATAGTTCTGCTTTGTAACTGTTCTGCTTTCTAACTGTGAACGTCAAAACAGGCTAAAATGCACAGTGCTTCTCTTGCCAATGGGTTTTATCCTTGGTGTGCAGGAAGTGGAGACTGGGTTGGTTGTCTGGTCCTCCATGTGGCACTGGTGACACTGCCAAGAGTGAGGCAGTCCATTAGATTCTGCAGTATTTAGATTTTTTGTTGTGGAGAGTTTTGCCTGACTAGGAACTGGCGTGAATAAATCAAATTCCAGCTAAAAAAAAAGAAGTTCTATCTCTCCCTTCTGATTCCTGAGCCATTCAGTTTGCCTTTTACAAATCATTTCAATTGAGCAGTTAGAAATGCAGCGTGGGCCAGAGGCACCCGGGCAGCAGGGGTGAGATTTGTGAACAGGGGGAGTGGAGAGGGGGGCTGCTCGCTGCCTTCCAGCCTTTTCTAGCTTGCCACTTCCCTTCCCCTGTGTACACTATCTGCCGTCTGTGTGAGTGTAATTTAGTACTAATTAAGAAGTGAGTGGGAGCCATAAGCTCATTTCATTTAGAGCCTGGAAATGCCCTCCTGGGAGAGGGGAGCCTCTGCTTCCCTGCCACAAACACTTCCCCACCTCTCTGCCACGGCTCCAGCCGAGCTCAGGTCTCAGGATCCAGGGCCAGCCCAGATTTACAGCACATTAAGCGACTGAATGAAATCCTCAGCATTCACTTGGCGTCAGGCTGACTGAGTCAAGGATTTCACGGGCTGGGGTGCTCTACAAGGCCATCATTTAGAACGTTGTGCAGAAGCTGCTCCTCTGAGTTTTATTTTGGCTTGCCGCAATTTCTTTTTATTAAGGCCCCAATAGTATTTGTTGTTTTTCTGTTTGCTTTGATGTGGGAGTTTTAGATTAAATCTAAATAAATAAATGAGGTTTAAAATTAAATTAGGTTTTATTTGCATGAGTTGGGGAGTGAAGTGCATCTTGCTTTCACCATATAAAACGTAACAGACCCATTACCCATCACAGAGCCCTCAGTTGCTCCTGAAGAAAAATGACATTTCCCTCTGCGTAGAAAATACTTAAAAGTCCCAAGAATAGATTTATAGGAATATTTTAACCTTTTCTTTGATCCTTGAAATGTCATTGTTCTGTAGGCTACATTGCAAAACGTGACCTTTTATAGGAACCGTGGGATGGATTTGATCTTTGGAAGACGTTTTAGAGATAATGCACTACAGGGTGCAAAGAACATTCACTCATGAGAAAAGAGCTGGAAATGGTTTTGTCTGCAGATATTTGTTTGTGGTGTACCTGGAGGACAAAAGGATTGTTTATGATGAGGCTGATACTTCTGGGACAACTATGAGGGAAGTAAGATAACACAGCATCTTCTTTTGGTTTAATGTGCAACAGGGGTTTTTTTTCATTACATTTAAAAGAAAAATTTAAGTAGCAGAAGTTGCTCACATGGGGGATGCTTGCAAATTAATGTGTCTGAAATGTAACAATGTTTTATGAGCACTAAATCTTTGCTTTTCAGTGTGTGCTCTGACTTCCTGACTGGCAAAACACAAAACTGAGCAGTTCTGGGAGGAAGAGAACTGACACTTTGCTTCAGGTTTGTGTTTGCCCTAGTGGTCTTCTCTTTGCTGGTGCTGCAGCCCAGCTCTCTTGAGCCTGAGCTCTGGTTAACTTACCCCTGGCACTGTCCATGCCATTCACAGTATCACTTCCCTGGCATGAGGAGATGTGTTTCAGCATTGGCAGATGACTGCAAGAAGCCTGTGAGTGAAGGCAGATGTGAGTCCATGGAATCACACTGTGTGGGTGCTGGCTCTCTGCTTTGCTGGTAACTCCTCCAAACCAGATCATTCTCAAAGATGTCACAGATATTACGACCAAATACAGTCAGGTTGTACCTAATTCCATAGTTTCTTGCATGTGCAGAATTTTTACTGAAACCTTTTGTTGTTGGCAGTATGAATTGGGTTTGCCCCAGAATATGAGAGATGTTGTTTCTGCCCCAGTAGAGTTTGCAGTCCAAGCAAAGGGAAAACCTTTCCAGTGAGAAAGTGCACGAGAGAACAAAGGTTGGCACTCTGGTAATTATTTATCAAAGTTTAGGATGAAATAGAAGGCAAAAGCACCAAATGAATTCTGAGGCCATACCAATATTAAGAGTTCCTGGCACTGGCTCTTGGGGCTGCTGAGCTGCCTGACCCCTGGTGAGGCTGTGCTGGACCCCTGTCACTTCAGAGCTTGGCATGGAGCTTTGGTCACAAATGCCTTAAGTCAAAGTGCAGAAAACTGAAGGGTAGGAAAGAGATGCTGGTTGGCCTTGAGGAGATGAAGTTCCAGATGGCAACAGCCCTATCTTGCAGAGGCTGAGAACCCTGATGTGGCACAGACAGTCCTAGGGACCTTCCAGGGAGGTCATGGAGACCTGAACAGCATTGTCTTCAGAGACACTGAGCCTGAAAGGATTTCATACATATCTAATGTGCTGGAAAAAAAATTACTGTCTGGGAGTCACTGGCCTTTTTCAGTGTGACATGCCTATTGGGAAGTGATGGCTGGTGACATTTTGAATGTAGGAAGTGAAATGAGAAAAACAAAGATAGCTCAATGGCAAGTTGCATCAAGAAAACGATGCACTTTTATATTAAGTAACAGTATAGGTTCCTCACATTGCTCAAATAATTGAGCTGCTACTCTGATGCTTTACACATTTGACTTTTTACAGGGTTGTCCCTCCACTGGGCAAGCAGGGTTCTGCACAGAACTGCCCCCTGTCTAGGGTGTGCATGATGTCTGGTCTCTGTGTGCTGCCAAAGAGGAGTTAAACATCACAAGTGCAGTGGTATATGATTTTTTCTCTGAATCTGTGATAGTAGTGTTGAAACACTTAAGTGTAACATAGTCAACATCAAAATGCTTTGAACAGCTGAGAAAAACTTTCAGATGAGCATGGGATGTTTTGCTTGTATTTTTTGTATTTTATTTGCTTGTAGGAAACAGCTGATGATGTGTAAACTCCCTGTTGTCAAGTGAGTTGTCAGCAATATTAATGTGATGTGTACCATATCTGGCTGCATCGTGCACTCTGTTAGAGGTCATGAGATTATCAGAAAATCATTACAGCATGAATATGTTTTGTGCTCGGTGATTCGTACAACACTCTGAGATCACAAAGAGGATTTTGTTGTCTAGGGAAGCAGCCTAATCTGTGATAATCCAAGCATGTAGTAAATCACAAGAAATCACTGCATCTAAAACTCTCCCCCAACAACCAAAAGCAGACTTGCCCTCAGATGCATTCAGGGTTGTTTCCTTTCCTTTGCCTTCCTCCTATATGTCATGTAACTATGGCTGCAGGATAGTGCACTTACAGGTATTAAAGAATGAGTGAGGGATAAGAAAGGCAGTATCAGATACCTTAAGAAAAAATGCCCTAAGAAAAAAAATCCTAGGTGTTTTGTGAGACCACATTTCTGAGTCATTATTTGAATGTGTGAGGCACCATATTGCATTGTGAATTCAAGCCCTCTTAGGCTTAGTGCCAGTGCTTAGGAAGCATCTCCACCTTAGCTCTCTGAAATAATACTCAGTAGTGGAGTGTTGCTGGGTTTGTCCTCTACACCTTGATGTGGGAGGAAGCACTGGACAGAATCCAGAGCGGAAAATCAGAATTATGTTTCAAGTAGATATTAACTCATTTTGTTGTTTTCCTCATTTCCCCAGAAGACTGCACAAAACAGACACTTCCCAGGATTCAAGGAGGCAAAGAAAGCCTGTGGCAGAGCTCCTTCAGAATTACTGCACCCGTTTTTCCTCTCAATTGCATAATCCAAATAATTGCCTTTGTTCTGTGATCTGGTGAAATTGATTCCTCCTATTCTTAAATCTCTTTCCAGTTGGCAATGCCAGGATGGTGTGTGATGCTGGGCATGCCATTCCACGGGCACAGTGACTCTGCCTGGGTCACTGAGCAGGCTTGCCTTCGAAGTGAGATGTTTTTGAAACTTTTGAGTGTTATTGTGTGTTTTCCACTCTGCTGCTAGAGGAAGTTTAGGGTGAATATTCCCCAATGTATCTTTCTGACTTCTAGAAATCTGCATTTTAGGCATTTTCTGAGCCAAATACTCCATCTGAACCATCATTTTTGATAGTCACTGATAGACCTGTCCTCAGTGAATTTATCTAACTACATTTGGAGCCATTTATACTTTTGATCTCCAGAGAAATCCGTGGTCTAATTCCCCAATTCAAGTATGTGTTATTTTAAAAAATCCTTTCGTTCATTTGTTTTAAACCTGCTGCTTGATCATTTTACTGGCTGCCTCCTAGTTTGTGTGGTATAAAAAATAATGAATAATCATCCCCTATTCAAATTCTCTATACCATTCATGGTTTTAAGCTTTCTATCATATTCATCCTCAGCCATATCTTTTCCAAGCTGCAGAGATCTAAACTATTTATTTTGATCTCATCTGGAAGCTGCTTTGTAACTCTCAACCAACAGCTTTGCAACATTATTTTATCTAGTTCTATTATGTTCTTTTCAAGGTGGAAAAATCATAATTGCACATAGTTTTTGTAGATGTGTGCTCCACAATGATTTATGCACTAGCATTTTTAGGACTTCTTAGTTGCTTCTTGGTTATAGTTCATTCATGGGGACTCCATCCCCAGTTTAATTTCACAGCAGAGGAATACAGAAGGATGTAATTGGAAAGCTGTGGTCTAACACAATCTGATGGAGTCAGAGGCAGACACGTTCTCCAGAACTGCACATCTACAGCTCAGATCATGATTTATCATTTTCTTTGCTGCGGTCTCCATCCATCACCCTTCATTTCACATTCTAATGATCTCGTTTCTTCAGTGTCATGAATTGCTCATCTAGAAAACTTACTAATGGAAGATGTCAGAAATGTAGGTGGATTCTGCTTCTCTGTTACTTAGAAAAATTAACTCCTGGTTGCCTTGCATTTCTCAGTTATTTGTTTTCACTTTGGATGCTGTATTTTCAAGGAGTTATTGCTTAATAATACCAAGATGCTCTAGTTATTGCTTATAATAGCAGGTTGTTCTAAGATAGAAGGCTGAGTGCCTAGAATTTGTTTTATTGTGTGAACTTAGTGCAACCCCCATCTCTTCAGTGAAGACCACTTTCCTCCTATTTTAAGAGGCACCAATCAGGGAGTATGAGAACAATTATATTCCTCAGTTATTTTGTGGCATGAGCCACATTGCATGAGTGCACATTCTAATTTAAGAGTGATTTTGTCATTCCCATTGGCATTTGGCAGGTTTCACAGCACTCAGGCTTTGCCAGCCCTCCTACCCACAAAAGGTAATCTTTGAGTTGAATGTTCAAGGAGCATGAATTTTGAAGACTGAGTTGAATTGCTAAGTTCACAATGATACTTGTTTTCATACTGGAAATTGCATCCACATCCCAAACCTTTTGTTTCATCTGTCACTTCCCCTCCCCCCTCCTAATTCCCCATCCTACTAAACTGTTTGAGAATCCCTTGTGCCACTGCTCTGAATGAGGGAAACGTGATTGTGGGGAATATCTTCTCAAGAAGATGTTGTTGGGTCCCTGCTGTAGAAGTGCAGCAGGAGGGATGTGCTTGGGAGGGGGTGGCTGAGTCATGGGCAGCTCAAGGACTACACAGCTGCATCTGTCTAAGAAAACTCCAGCAAACAGAAACCAAAGGCTTCCAGAAGAGTAAAAGCAAGGTGCTGTGTCTTGGACAATTATTATTATGACTGAGTCTTGTCCTGGAATTCTTGCAGGAAGTTGTGGCCCAGCTCTACTACTCCTGGAAGCCACAAGTTCCTTTTTCTTTTCAGCATTGCCCTCCAGTGACTCTGGAGATGGACAATCACAGGACTAGTGACTCACCCCTCTGCAGGATATAGTTTAAAACCCACCACACTGGCACAGTGCTTGCATAGAGAACAACAGGCTCTGGGAAGCATTTGCAACTACTTTAAAGCAGATCAAGATTTTTGCTGCCAGCCTGCTGACAAGTTGTGCTTGGAGAAGAAAAGAAGGAAAAGCAGACATACCAAATTATGGGCTGAAAGCTCCTTGTACAGGTCTGCTTGAGGTTTACTGTTGTCCAGTGCAAAGGCATGCTGCCTGAGTGGGGATCACAGCAGTGAGTCTGCAGGGTGGCTTTGTCCCCAGTGGTGTAATGTCACCTGCAGTGATGAGAGAAAACCTCTCTGGCTGTGTAAAGAGACACCACCTGAACTTTTTGTCACCTTGAACACTGTGCTTGTCCTGGCTTTTCTCTTCCCCCCTGAGCCTTTATCTCTGCTAAGGTTCTTAGAGCTACAGTTTTTCCAGATGTTTGGGGAAGTGTTTTTTTCTGAGGACCTGTATGAACTGTCATGTAGTGTAGCTCAGTGATGCACATTAGAATATCTCCTCTGCCTTCACCTCACAAAGCCCAAATGTGAAAAACCCTTTTCACTTTCTTTTTTTCTTCCCCTCCCCATGCTGACAGCAATGCACAAGCAATGCATTAGCAATGCATCTGAACTCAAGTCATGGCTGTCTGAAATTTCAGCCCTTATGAGAGACAGCAGACCGTGGAAGCCACAATTTTTTATTGTGCCCTAGGGTTGTTGTGAGTGAATCATCAAAAGAGTATGATTCAGTTGTAGCCATAACGTTGTTTTTTCCTCTGGTGCCGCAGGCGTGGAAATGCAGAATTGATATGCTCCAAGTGCTGGTCACAGGTGCTGCCTGATCCCTTTAATGCACAAACTGTAATGGTTCTTATTTCTAGTGAATCTAATCCCTAGTGCACGACTCCTCTTCTCAGGCTAGGCTTAATTCAGGGACAAACAGTGATGCAGGGCCTTTGCTCGTCTGTCTGGCTCTGCCTCTTGCTCAGATGCTTTGCTCTCCAGTGCCTTTTTAGATCTTTCCTATCAGAGCACAACCTTCTCTGACACAGACACCAACCAAATGTGTTCAGACAGCCCATGCTGCAGGATTTTTGCTTGTTTGAAAATGACTGTCACCCGTGGTTCACCAGTGTGGCCCTGGAGACCCTTAATTGCAGAAACAAACTGTGGCAGGGATGAAGAGATGCCAGGCACAGCACAGATTAAGACAAAGGACTAGGTAGTTCTAGAGACTTGATTTCTTGGTGTAGCTCAGGTTAGCTTTGTCAGATTGTCAGTCTGTATGGCATGATTCATTCAAGAGATGTTAATTCTCTTCTGGATCATGGGACTAACAGCATACTCGCTTAAATTCTTACCCTGATGCCAGACTACCTCCCCTTCCTGTTCCTACTTATAAAATGTGTTGTACTTGTGAACTTATGGAATTAAACCCTTCATTTCAAACCAGACAGTAGCTGCAAAAATCCTGAGGAAACATCTATGGGGAATTTTCTTTATGTGGTTTCTGTTTCTTCCCTGCTTCCTTCTCCTTGGTAACTTCTGAGAGTAAAACAATACCTCTGTGGACATGCTTCAGAACAGTGAACAGATTTCATCTCAGGGTTCCTCCTGTGCTTTGCAGACACAGTTCTGCATTCTTGTCCTCAGACCTAGGCTTGCACAGTAGCTGTATGAGCCTCTGCTGCCAGGAGCCAGCTTTACTGCTGGTCATTGTTTCTGTGACTGTCAGGAGGCCGGATGGAAGTCACCTCTTCAGAGCTTCCCCTTCTCTCTTTCAGTGCTGCATATGACAAATAAATGAAGATCTCTTCTCCAGAAGGTTTACAGAAGTGCAAAGGAAGGGAGCTGCTGTGTGGGGTGCTCGTTGCATGGGTGCCCTGGCTAGAGGGCTCCTGTCTGCCTGCCCTGGGGCAATGCACTGGGCAGGGTTTGCCATGGTGTCCATGGCAGCAGCTCCTCCTGGAGTGGGAACAGGTGAAATGAGGCAGGACTCAGAGCAAAGAGAGAGAAAATCTTCAGAGTGCCCACTAGAAAAATGCTGAAGACAGTTCTGGCATTAGCAAGGCTTCAGTATGTGGGTTTGTTTGTTTATCTAGCTTCTTAGCAGGTCTCCATCCCTCCCCTGAACTCACACAATAATGGCAGGACTGTGCAGACCTTGGTCCCTGTAACTGGTGTGAGAGGTAGGATGTTTGCTTGCTGTCCATTGATCTCCAAATGTCACTAAAGAACTTTCATTTTTCTTTCACATTTCATGTTTCTTATACTTTCTTCTACTCCTTGACAAAGAAATAACCAGACAAAATCCCATTTTTTACAAAATTCTATCTAAAATTCTCTATGAGTGGATTCATGTTGTAGTTTATTTTCCAGAATGCTTCCACTTCTTAATGCCCAAATTTTGTGTTTTGTCTTACATCATTCATTTCAAAGGCATCCTGAGGAAGAAATCTAATGGCTTACTTCTGAAAGATTGCTCTAAGCTTGGCAGAACCTCAGTTCATGGAGTAGAACAGTACATCAGTGTAACACAGTGTCTGGGCAGTACTAACAGAGCAAGCAATTAAACCACAACAGCAGTGACCCTTGAAATGCAATGTCCCAGCATACAGTAAACTTTTTTCATGTTAAAGGTTATGTTGCTTCCTCAGGAACCATTCTGGGAGATTTTTCACATCACAGTCTGGATGTAATTGGTGCATGCTGCAGATTTATTCCTCCAGCAGGTCAAATAACCAGTATATTTCATTGCTAAGCTGAGCAGGGCTTTTATTTTCCCAAATTATGTTTCTATCAAACATTTGTTTTTCTGTTTCGTGGTTCACAGAAGGTTTGGCCCTTGTGGTGCTTGCAGCAGGTGGATGTACCCAGTGGGTCTGTTCTCCCTCCTTCAGTGGCAGCTGTTGCCAGCAGAGGGGCAGTTTGTTGGTTTGTGTGGCCACCAGTGTTCAATTCATGCAGCCAGGGCTTTCTCACCCCCAGATGGAAATGTGAAAATACATTACTAACTATCTCAGTAGATGGATGGCTTGTAAACTCTTTACTGTTGCAGCAGTCTGGGGGCCAGGAGCAGTTTCTGTATTTATTGTGCTTTCCAGGAGTTGCAGGGTTCCAGTGTGAGATGTTTATTCTGAGCTTGGGCTTCACAGTCTGTGCCCTGCACACATCAGTAGACAGTACAGGGTTCTAGAGGGTTGAAGAGAAAGTAGGAGAACACTAAGGAGGCAACAGAAAGTGTGCAAAATTCTGAAATTATGTATCAGTTTTTGCAGAGAAATCCCATCTCTGCTTTTTGCTGCATTTGCATTACAATGCAGTATTTAATAATACTATGACAATAGTTCTCAAATAATACTTTATAATGGAATATGGCAATTTGTATGCAAGTTTAGAAACATTTGTAGGATTTTAATTTTCTTGTGCTATGTTTCCCTGTTTTCATTGTCATGGGGTGTCTGAATTGGACCTCTTACAGACATTCTCAGTAAATCATTTGCACTAATAATTTTGCAGGTAACCTTATTAGACATGTTCTTTCCTGAAGCTGAGGCAGCTAATGATGTACCTGATTGGACTATTCATACATACAGTGACTGCAGTACTCCTTAGCTGTAATTTAGAGAATAAGGTAAATAAATAGGGATGTAAATTATCTGCAGTCTTGCATTAACCCTATGTGTGATTCAACTTCCTTCTTCCCCTGGGGAATTAAAGTCTGTCTCTGGTCTCTTAAGGTCAGTCTGCTTACACTAAAATTTAAATTATGTTCCTTTAACTGCAATTATTTTTCATACCTAGTTGAGCTTGCCAACATTTTTTATAATGAAGTATTTTTGGGGAAAGGGATGGGAGGTAATTACTTAACCATTTTCTTATGTAAACCTCTATTTTCCTCTAATGTTCAATGAGAAAACAGCAAGGAGGAGGCAAGGAGATATTACAAGAAATTACTCTCTGGATCCTGTCCTGTCTGTGGAGACTTCTAGCTTAAGTGCTCATGGAGAAAATAGGAGAGGCAGATGGAAGTCCATCCCTTTGGGTCAGAGGGCTTCCCATACTTGAAGAAAGTTCATTTTCTAACGAGCTGGAGTGTTTTGAGACCCATGCCCTTAGTCATGCTTCTTGCAGTCCTGTGAAGGTACTGATGGTGAGAGTGCTGAGTTGGCAGGGAGAGGGCTTTAATTCCACTTCTTGCTCCATTACATGTTTAATTATTTTTGCATAGAAAAAAATTCTAAAAGAAGTCCATTCCAAAAAACAGGGTGGCCTCAGTGTATTGTACTCCACAAGCAGTTTGGAGATAAAAATTTGACTCTTTAGGGCCATTAAGCCTAGTTTTCTTCTATCCTTGGTGAATGCTCTCACCTCTGAGCTGTTACATAAAACTTAATGCACCAGCAGTTTTGTGAATCCAACCATTCATCCATTCATTTTCATTTTTTTTTTCCTTCTAAAAAGCACTATAAAGGGCATGTTGTTTTCTGGATAAACTAGAGTGTTTCCTGTTGAGCAAGGCAATGGTTTCTGGTTCTGTCTTCTCTGTGCTGAAGGATTTTACACTGAATTTGGGTTAAAACAGATCTTTCAGTTAATATTTTTTTTCCATAATATGTCTGTTTCAACATATTTGGGCTGGTATTATTATTGTTATTATTATTATTATATCATCATCATCATCATTATTAGTGTATAACTTGGGACCAGCTCTGGATTATTCTGAATGGGTCTGTACAGTTTGTTAAAATAACTTAATATTTGCAAACATTTGCAAAATGCCACATTTGCAAAACTTCAGAGAGATCAGGATCTCTGTTGGAAAGCCAGTCTGGGACCAAAGGTTGAATTCATGGAAAACCACAGGTCAAGTCTAATCCAGCAAAGCACAAAGGCACCTGCTTAATTTAAAAGAATATGCAGTGTCCTATGGGCTTTTATGAGTCTCATGGTTTTAGGAAGCATTTTTCAGGGCTGAGGTAGAGCACTTGGTGCAGGACAAAATCAACTCTTTAATGAGCTTAACAGAAAACCCCACAGGCATACTCAGCATGTGCTTTTTAAACAAGTATAATTGGGTCAAATGAAAACTAATTCCCACTGGAGTCCAGCCATGCCCAAGGAATTCTTCCAGGATTATTCTTTGAAATCCTTCAGGCAGAAATATTTCCATGCCAATTTCTACTTCAAAACCTTTTGATTGTGGAGCTGTTCAAGAATAGGCTAACAAGAATTCTTCCTCTATGAGAATTTTTTCCTGTTCTCCATATCCCTCCCCTACCATCCTTCTCCCTCTTGCTTTCCTCACTGCTTCTCAGCATACTGGAAAAGGTCAGAAGCAATTTGATCAAGTGTCCCAAGAAAGGAGTGTCTTTGAAGAGGGTGCAGGACTGTGAAATTTGAATATGAGAGGTTAATCTTTTGAGGAATTGTTGGGTTGGAAATAGAGCTTTATAATGAAAAATCACCTTTGAACCTTACATCTAAGTATTCTAGGTTGGAGAAAAGTGAGTCCTTTCATTAGGAAAAAAAATGCCTTCCTACCAAAGGTGTCTCCTCTCTGCTTTGCTGCCTGGATAATGTATTTGGGCTGGGTTTTTTCCATCCTTTGATACATACTCTACAGACACCAAATGAATTTACAGTCCTGGAGGGCTGTCAAAATGCAGAAAGTTATAAATTAAAGACAGACTTAGCCTAAATTGGTGTCTGAATTTGTGAATGAATTGACACATGGCTGTGTTCTCTGAAGCAAGAGCTGTTCAATCTCCTGAGCTGCTGACCTTCCCCTCCCTCCCCAGGTCTTTGGTTGATAGTGCATAGCAAATGCTGAATTGCTGTTGAAGTGTACATCATTCTTATCTGCTGCTAAGGGTTGCAAAGCTGTCTGTTTACTCATTGATGCAATCTGAGACTTCAGTGGATCCCTGGCACGTGGTAGCATGTGCTTTCTCCTTGATATCCCAGTAGGATTTGTCTGCATTGGAGACTGAGCACCTTCACTTTTGCTAGAGCTCATTTAAAATATGCAGGAAGTCAAGCTGCAAAGCAAGTGGTGCAAGTGGAGGAGGAAGCTTACACTTGCCAGTGCTGTGCATTAAATGTGGAAGTTAACCATTCTGACTTGGCTTACACATTTCACTGTCAGGTGTTGGTCTTTTCAGTAGTAGCAGGATTCCTCCTCACAACTGAGATGCAAAGTGAGAAACCCTCCAACACTTAGGGATGGGCTTTAACTCAAAGTGTTTGGTGCATTTCATTTAGATCTTGGCTCTCTGATTTCCACAAGTTCCACTTTACTTTGAGATCCTTGGGTTGTTGAAAGCTGACACACAATGTGATGTTTCTCATAGAAAATGAAGGTGCACTTGCCAGAGGACAGTACCAGCCCCCCTGGCAGGGGTTGTTCAGTGTGAGGTCTCTGCTAAATGGATCTTCTCTGAGATATTTTTCATTCTTGACAGTGAAGACAGACAATCTGTTGAAAACAAAGGGGAATTATTTCTTGGTTTTTGGCAGTGAGGTCTCTCTTTGGTTTAGGACTGCTGAGCAGAACAGCTAGATTTCATCTCTGGATGAACTTTAGTCTTCACACTCCTGTAGGAATACTTGCAGGCAAGGAGTGTTTAACTTGCAGCCAGTGACAGGAGAGCACAGCTGATATTAAATACTTTCTCTAGCTGCAGCCTCCTCATGCAATACACAGTTGTCACTTTGTCCATGCTGGACTGTGCCAGCAGGGAACTAATAATGTCCAGCAAAGGGTAGAAAAATGATGATATCTGTTTTTTGAAAAACAAAGTAGTTTGGGCTTTCTGGCTTGCTTTTTTTTTTCTTTTTTTTTGTTCTTTTTTTTTTTTCCCAGGAGGTTATTTTAGTGCTTCTATAAGGAAAAATAAGTGCTCTAGCTAGCAGCTGCAGGGGGTGGATCAGGCTCCATGCTCCAAGCAGCTCAGCAGGGCTGAGCCCTGGGCAGGGGCAGGCTCCTGGTGGTCAGAGCCCATTACAAGGGAGAGGGCACCCCTGGGTGTGCAAGCCAAGGGCACAGCCTGGCCCCAGCACTCCAGTGGGCAGCTGGGCAGTGCCAGGCTTGGGATTGTGCCATCAGGCAGCAGCCCTGGTGTTTGGTGCATTCATGCAGGGGGCAGTCTGCACTTTGGCCTGATGCACACTGGTGCTTTGGGAGGGCCCAGAGCGTGAGAGTTTGGCTGCATTTAAACAAATTAACATAGTCATGGCAGAGAATGACTGTGCTTTTTCCTAAAGATGAACAAACTGTGGGTCTAATAGAGACCTGCTGCTTCTCAGAAATTAAAATGCTGCTTCCTTAAATGAGGCCAGGGAGGATGATCAGATGTATAAAGAAGGAAAACACTGCCAGACAGTATTTGGGACTGGATAATTCACATGAAAATAGTCTCTGTATCAGAATCAAATAGTCTGTGATAAGAAAATAATTTTTCCCCATCTCAGAGGATATTGAGTACCAAGATTTTTATATCCTCTTAAAAACAGCTCTTTGTCCCTCTCAGTGCAGGTGGTTTATTTTTTTTTCCAGTGGACAAACATTGATTTTTGTTGCTGCCAAACCCTGCATTTCTAATGGAGCTTGAAATTAACACAGTTTTTTAGTGGTTATTGTTGTTTACCTCCTTGTTTGCACACCAACAGCCTAAATGATGTTGGCACAGCTTGAGGAACAGGTTTCTTGAAGTTTTAGTTGAATGCAACAGGGAAAGCACAACACATCTTTTTCTCCAGGCACTACACAAGTAACAACAGCCACATGGTTTTGTGTATCTTTGACACTGATTGAAAAGCTTGGGAAAGCTTGCATTTGTTTAAGATATCTGGGATCCAGAGGGCATTCTTTATCATTCTCTGCTGGGATGATTTCAGTGTGCTGCACACACAACCTTGGGGCAGCAGCTGCTGCAGTACCCTGTAATTCTGCTTTGAGAACTTATTCCTATGGAGAACCTATTGCCATGGTTTAGAGAAACCTTTTGTGAGGTCTGTAAATTAATCAGAGATATCTTGATTCAGAGAAAGTGGCAATTAAGCTGAGATGAGCAGTGTTCCTAAAACTGTTTTATGTATCAGAATTCCCTGTCCCTCCCAACCTTACACATTGGAAAGCTGAATTGGAGTGGTACCCTTGTACAAAGCCTGAGTTGATACAATAGTCTAGTCTTGTCCAGCTTCTGCAGTTTCAATGGGCTGTAAATTACAGCACATGCCTTTTACAATAATTTGAAAATCTAAATATCTGAGGGGTTTGGTTTTTTTCAAACTTCACAGCTGTCCTTTGGTCACAGTCCCATTTCCCCTTAATCCTCTCACTCAGAAGAATCCTTGTAGTTAGAGATAATGGTCGTACAGTATGGCAGAATTTCCTTGCTGTAAGTTTGAATAGATGATAATAGCAACAGATTTCTCCCTTCCTTTGATGTTCACATAACAGATTTTTAAAAATGACATTTTAAAGGCTGTAACTAGAAATTACTGAAGATAAGATACTCCTGAGCTCTTGCACTTGGGACCTTTTGGTAATGTGGGTTATTTGAGAGAGCTTTTTGCCCCTCCACAGTGTGAGAGGCTGTGACTAAATCCCAGCTCTGCTGTCAGCAATTTGGATCCATATGAGCCTAGTCTCATTTTCTTAACCATCTATTGAAAAAGATGTGATCTTTGTCAAGAGCTCGTGCTCCCTTGTATTGAGAGTGGGAGAGGTGCACCACAGAACCATTCTGTATCAAACCTGACTGGCAAAGTGTCCAGACTATTAGGTCAGCAATTTTCCATCAAATTGCTATCAGTTGTTGTTGATCCAGTGTGAAGGTCATGAATTAAGCAGAAGGGATTTGGGCAGTTCAGGGTCAAGATCTGAGCAGCTCTTATTCAGTAAGAGCCTCCTATTGAGGTCCTTGTTAGCTATTGCAGCTGGAAATTCTTTCAAAATTATTGTGCTAATATACTGTTCTACTTAGGAAAATGACTGAGCAGCAGTGTGACACTCTGCATTTTGTATTTGTTTTCACTCACTGACTTACAAAATCTGTTCACTTCCCATCTCCAGCAATGATTTTTCTTCCTGCCAGAGGCACAGACTTCACCTGGGATCTGGAAAAATCAATCTATGGCGTTGTTGTCACCAGTGTGGAGCAGACATAAGGCAGGACTCAAGGCACATGTCCTGGAAGTGCAGAGCATCCTCACTGGTGCTGCACTGCAGGCTCCAATCTCCTCCTCCTCTCTCAGCTCTGCAAGACCAGGAATTGAAAATTTATGCCTGGTGGTTGTTTAAAGCTTAGCAGGGGCACGGAGCAGAGCTGGGGGTAAGATCCCCACTTCTCAGCACTGCCTTTCCTTGCTCACTCCCTTCAGTTTGCTCGGTGCAAAGCCCCAGGGGTGAGCTTGTGCATCAGGGTAGAGTCACTGTCATGTGGGAGAAAGCCAAGAGATCTGTGGTCTAAGGCAGTTTGGAGCAACTCATCTGGGGGTAAGTCAGCAGTCTTCTGTCAGTGAGATAAAGATGTTAATGAACCAGCACCTTTGCTCAATCAAGTTTATTGCAAGCCAGGATTAGAAAGTTTTTTTTTTTCCTAAGGACTTGTGCATCTCTTGGCTGTGATGCTGTGGGGATTGACTCAGCAGCATTCAGTGCCTTTCCCTGTACTGTGTTTTACTCCTGTTCATTTCTGCTCCTGAGATTGAAATGTCCTACTAGATTAAGAGTTCTGCACATGTCAACACTGTGAAAGGCTTCCCTTTCACTTTAGCAGGGGTGGGGACTGAGGTACTGGTGCTGAGGGCATCTGCTGGAGTTTGGCTAATAAGATCTGATTTCATGAGGTTTGCATCCTATTAAGGCAAGAAGGGATCAGGCCTGTGAGCATGATAGAAAACTGCAAACACAATAAAGCAGCTCTTATGAATATTAATAGGCCTTGAAACAATGCAAGGCAAAAATGGTCCTGAGGTGTGGGTTGAGCAGCTGCTCTCTGGTGTAGCACAGCAGCTTCCCTTTCACCTTGTTTCTGCTTGCAGCTCATCACTCACAAACCCTGACAGATCTGGGGATGGGGCTCAGGAATTTGAGAGCTTCCCTGAACCCATTTCAGCTCTGCAGCTTGCAGCCTGTGTGTAGGTATGAGTGCAACTAAAGTAGCTGATCCCTATGCACCAGCTGTCAATCTTCCCTAGCAGCCCTAACCAAGCCAAGATCTTCAGCTATCTAAAGCATTGGTTTTAAAAGTAGCTTGGCTTATTCTTTATAATCCCCTTCATGGGTGAGATACCATCCATATCAGTGATCTCCCTGCATCTCTAACCTCAGTATAAAACATTGGTGGGTAAAGCTTCTCTATTTCCCTGCAATTCTTGGACTGGCTCACAGCCATGGCTCTGTCTCTCTCTGCATGGATTGCTTCCTCAGCTGTAGCTCAGGAAATTGCTGGTTGTGTTTTTGCATGATCTGTCCTGTGATGCACCAGCTTTGCTGCTTTCCTGCAGTACCTTCACAGAGGATTCAATTAATGCCTGCCTGCTATCCTCCACTGTAGCTCACTTTTCTTGCCTGCCTAGCAAAGTGGTGTCCTTTGTGCATCTTTAGCTTCTGCAATGAAATGCAGATCCCTCCCAGAATCCCATGGCAGAGCTTCCCTTAGCCCCATTTTAGGGACTGAGACACAGAAGCAAAGGAAATTAGGATCAACAGTTATGATTAAATCTTCTGCTTTGAGTGTGTTCCCATGAGCAACCCTTCATCTGCCAGTGCCACTCCCGTTTCTTCATGCAGCACATGGGAGTTGCCAGACCTCTGGGCTACAAGAATTCAGGGCATGTACTGGCCTTCTGATTTGCTGGCATTTTATTTCTTAGAATGTTCATCTCTCTGCAGAAGTGTCTGAAATCCCCAAGACATTGATTATACTCCTTTAAACACATTTCTTTATCAATTGAATTATTTAGTAAAGAGGTATGTTCATATTTTATTGATATAATTTGAGGTGTAATCTCACTCCTTTTCCCTTAGCATTTGTTTAAAGAAAACAGCATTTCATCCTCTTTTGCTTTGGTTTGTTTTTCTTTCACTCAGTCCTGAATCTCTAAACATTTTAATTCTTCTTTTGGGGGAGAAAACTGACTTGTGGAGGTTAAGTGATTTGCTGCCATTTGTAGAAGCAAGCAGCAGTCAATGAGAAAGAGCACCTGGGTATCACATCTGCTCCTCTGGCACTGGCCACACTGAAGTGGTGTGCACTTCAGTTTTGTAGCACAAGGGCTGCAGCAGATGGGCCAAGAGTGCTGTCCTTCCATTTAGGAGCAAACTGCCCACGGTGGGGCTTTTCTAAAAAGGCCCTGCCTAGAGTGATGTTTCCAATTGCTTGGTAGTGGTTTCAATGCTTGAATTAACTTTCTTGCTTGACCATTTTCTTCCATCATCTTAGCTGGTCCTTTAAGTTGCTTTCTCCCTGAGTTTCCCCTCTGTTCACTGGGGCCAGCTTCACTGCAGAGGTGACATCACAGCCATAAAGAGTTCCCACAGGGTGAGGACTGTGGAAGCTGGGACACCCTCCTCAGGAATGTGGCTCTGTATTCACAGTCTGCAGAAAAACTCCCTGGGGAAATGGGGCCTGGGCAGCTTTGACTGAAGCACCTAAAGCTTGTTAAAAAATGGCAACTTCAATAAACTGCCCTCTCCTCTTTGGTGGTGGAGGATTGAGAAGCCAAGTCCTGCACCTGTGCCATCATCTCTGGCCCCTGGTGGTGAGAGGTGTTTTATGCTTGGCCTCTTCAGGGAGAGGCTGCTTGTTTGCATTGTATTTGTGGCATAATTACTAATGGTACAGATCATTTTTATTAGCCAAGCTGTCTGCATTAAAATGATAGATTTTTTTGTTCTATTAAGAACATCCAAGGGAGTCTCTGCAGCAGCAGGAGAAAGATGGTAATTTTTCGTTTAGCTTAAGAGCAGATGGTTACAGAAACATTTTATGTAAATAAATTAAAGAGAAGCCACCCTTGCTAATAGTGAAATAAACAGGTTTGGAAACAGCCATCTCAGGACCAGGCTTTTCTGTTCTCTTCCTTTCTCACAAGAGCTTCATCTGCTCTTCAGCTTACAGGCCCATATGGATAGGGTATTAATTAAACCAATTTGCTTTTGGGCCAAAGTCATCTAAACCAACTTGCATCCTGCTAGAGCAGCACTATCACTCACTTGCAGCTTTCTTGAGCACTAGAGAATACTTAGCCAGCCTAAGCATCTGGGTTGTAGTCAATGTTATTGATAAGCATTTCCAGTGCCTTTTGTTGTGGTAGGAAGTCTGGGTGATGTGACAGAAGTATTACTACCATTGCTGTATTTTTGAGTTCCATCCTGCAGTCTCTGATGAGTGCTGTAGTCACAATGCCATGGTGCCCTCAAGAATTTCAACTCAACAAAGCAAGTGAAGTAGAAGTGGAGAAATGAGAGGTAATTAGGGGAGGAAAGTAATTTTATAGCACAAGGGCTGCAAATGCCTCAGCTATGGCAGTTGCAGAAGAAAGCAACCTCTTTTCCCACCATCCAAAAGCAAACAGATATTGTAAGGAGGAAATTGTGAAAAGCCTAGAGCTCAATAGCTTCACAAAATGAAAAGCTGCAAGAGCTCTGAGGATGAAGAAAGCTGTGCTTGATCTTCTCTGAGTGGTTCTCTCTGCCCATGGAGTTGGAACAGGAAGGTGGGCTGGCATTCAGAAAGCACTGTTGGACAGGACAGTTCCCTCTTCTGTCTTTGCAGCCAGACTGGTGCAAAAACATCACCTGGGCTTCTTCCCAAGGTCTCCAGGTGCTCAGACAGGATTCAGGATGTTGGTAAGAGAGTCTCAGGGAGTAGCAGAATGCAGCTTGTGCCCATATCAGGAGGCAGGCACATGCTGATGCAGTGCTGGGTTTCCTCAGTTGCTGGAGGCTGGAGCTGGTGGGAAACCAATCCTCTTCCCAGTCTGGAGCAGGCACTTGCCTGGGATAACTTGCACCATTTCTAGAGTCCAGCACAGATTTTTTGTTGTATATGGATATATGAAAAACCATGATACAAAGCAATTGGAATATTGCCATTACTGAGAGCAGTGCTTGGATATCATACTGCAAAAACTGATGATTAATGGCAAATAGAAATGTAACATTTTTTTAACAGTACCAGGAACAAAAAATACTATAACCTAAGGACTGGTAACAAGAAGTGTGATATAAACTGAGAGCTCATTAGGGGGTTGAGGGAAGAAAAGGGTTAGAGGTTAGAGTATGTTAGATAATGAAAGAAATTCCTATAGCCTGTCAGTACACTGAAACCCAAATGCAATTCCACATTGTGTAAGGCAAGCTGTCCCTTGAGGGAGGAGGCAGTATCATGGCTTTGTCAGTTCTCTGCACACTCCCAAACACCAGGTGCAAGGTAACCAGCATTAGACTGCCATAGAGAGAGAGGAAAAGGCTTCTGGGATGAGGGGGACAGTGGAGGATCCATTGTACACATGAGAACTAGAAGTGTTTGGCTTGTTTAATCCAGCAAAACAGAGGCTGAGGGGAGATATGAATGCTCTCTATAAATACATCAGAGGAGTAAACACCAGAGAGGGAGAACAGCAATTTAAACTGAAAGACAACATTGCCACAAGAGGAAATGGGTATAAATGGCCCATGAATAAATTAAGGCTGCAAATTAAGTTTCTAAGCAAAAAGCCAGTGTGATATTTAGGTATCCTAGTACAAATAACCTAACTGTTTCTAAAATGGGGTTTGGTTGCTTTTATAATAACAAAAAAATGTGCTTTGCTGTGGCATCTCCACTACCATACCTGACACTGGCAGACTGAAAATTATTATCCTGTGGTTTGATATTTGCATATGGGAAGATCAGCCTGAAAAAAGCACTCTTCATATTTGATATTGCTAGAGTTAGAGACATCATATGTACAGCCTGTGTACTTCACTATAATTTCTACTATTTAATTCTTCATAATTAAAAAGAAGTTCTAAACAAACAAGGGTCTGCCCTCAAAATTATGTATTTAAAATAAAACTTGTACCTACCTAATTAGCCATGTTAGGGTCATAATTTATTAGAGCAGGCTCCTTTTTTCAAGGCTGAGGACTGCTTCTAAGGTGGGAAATGCTTAGATGCAGGTGTTAACAGCTGTAATGTCAAGACTCAAATTGTCATTTGTGCACAGTGAAAATTTCCCAGCCAACCTTAACTGCTGCTGATCTTTCACCACCCAAAGCCAGTGACAAGCCTGTTCTCAAGCAACATATATCCTCACTGCATCAGTGACTCTGAAAATTGAGAAGTGATCTGTGTGTGGTCTACCTTTCTCTTGCTTGATAGACTGATTTTTTTTTCCTTCCATACTGTAGCAAAGTCTGTGTGTCTCAAAGCAGCAAGCTACTTTAAAAGAAGTAGTTTGCAGTGAAGAAAATTCTCTTGCTCACTAGAAGTAACCACACAGTGAACTGCATTGACCAAAATAAAATATGTAAGGTTTTGATTTATGGCATATACTTCAGTGCATGACAGAAGTATGGATTGAGGGGGGATGTTTATGCCAACAAAAGATTTTTGTCTAGACAAACAACATTCATATACTACAGATTTAGGGTTTTAAAAGCTACAGACAAGTAGCATCTTATATTTTTTTATCTAAACCTCCTTGTTAACAATTTTTTTTCCAAGTAATGTAAGGTTGAAATGAAGGAGAAGATTTTAAGGAGGTAGAGTGGAGTAAAATTTCAAAGCCTTTCAAAGCTTCCTATTCATTCACTTTCTAGCATATAGGGTAGTTGGGGGTTAAATGTATGAACTGTGGATCTGCAGCCCTTTGCTGGCTGGATTTTCAAACCTGAAGGATTTTTACTTTGATTAACAGGATAATTAGTGCTGTATTGTAAGCATAAGCCTCACTGAGCTTTGTAAGTATTAATTTCTTACCTTGACCTCAGAGACTCACCACAGTCCTTAATGCTGTACAGACCAGACCTAGGGTGTCTATTTAAAGACCTCCTGTGCCTTCAGCCAGTGCCTCTTTTCTGCCCTGCATTAAGTTCCCCTTTGGCAGTGGTGCAATTTCATAGCTCCTAGGTGGATTTTTTTTCCAGGTTTCTGTCAATCAGCTTAAAAAAATTCTCACTGAGATCATTAATGCAGTGAAATCATGTGAGCCCTGAGAGTCAGGGTCAGGGAGCTGTGAGCCTGTGGCACCAGGGGACAGAGGAGAGGAGGCTGGTAGCATTGTAATGGGGCTGCTTGGATGCTGCTCCCCCGTGCTGACCCCACACCAGTCCCCATGTCTTTGTCCTCCCCTTCCCTCTGCTCCTCCTTTCACAGTGGAAATCAGTCCCACAAGGGAGTCTGACTTCCAATAAAGTCTTTGTGCTTAAGTTGCTGACTCCAGAGAAAAGCTGGATATTGTCATCAGTCATTTTGCCTATACAATATCTCTCAGTAGGCAAATTTTCTGCTGGCAGCATCCACTGTCACTCTTGAATCTTTTTGCAAAGTGCCCATTAGTTAGCTCCAGCCTCTACACTAAACTTGAGAGAATTCAATTACACATCAGGAATCTGTACTGTTCTGAATATCCAGACTCAGTTACTTCATAAGTAGCAAACTGAACCTGATCCTTGAACAGGAAAGGTTGGGGCCATTGGTCTGTGTTAGCTGAGCAGGCTCAGATGAGATCTGGGGGATCTCCCAGAAAATTGAACAGGTGGCACAGCACAGCTTGTTTAGCTTAAATCAATCAACATTAAATCAACACTGATTCTGCTTTTGCAGGTCTTACATTATAATTAAACGTGAACTTGAGGTGCCTGAAAGTTTGCAACCCCTGTTGTGATGTTAAAGTCCTGGACACCTGAAGCTGGGATACATGTCATCTCATCCAGGTGCTTACTGCCCTGCTGCCCACTCTTGAAAACTTGTGGTGTTTTCTGAGACCAGGAACAGCTTTTCTAGACAGATTTTAGTTTTTCCAGACCTAACAACTGCTTTTTCATTTCCCACTGTTTACGGATGGAAACTTTGGTGTTCCAGAATCTATCATCTTAGTGAAAGCTAAATCCCAGACAAGCTTCAGTTTTCCATGGAGACCCTGGACAGGATGTGGGGCAGAGGAGGCAGGTGAGGATAGAAGTGAGTGGACTGCTGCACTGTGTCTGTGCTGCATTCAGTGCCTTTCCTGGCATTCAAGACCAGCTGGACTGAATACCTAGAAATGCTCCTCCAAACATGCCAGCTCTGTCTCTGTGCACTGGCTCCTGGGGAGCTCTGGTATGTAGAATCCAACCATCATCAGGGCTTGCCATGAGAATAAATTTGTAAGCAGACCCGTTTTGGCTCTTGCTGTAACAGTCTCTGAAAAGAGCCATTCTTTCTGTCTCTCCTCCACCTCCCTTTCAGAGACATGACCAATGTTTTCCACCAATGGAGAAATTTACAGTTCTCCACATATAGTAGATCCTGCCAGAAATTTTGTTTTAGTTGCCACAGCAACAACTTAATGGATTTTTAAAGCCCCTGCCACTGGCTGTGCCTCTGCCCTGTTTGTTCTTCCTGTGCATTCCCCCAGCACCGTGCAAGGCTGCAGAGGCAATGACTGAGAGCTCTAATAACCCAGTAATGGATCCAATTATGGCCGTTGGTGCTTCTGTTGAGAATACATGAATAAGTAAATCCATGCATAAGGATGAGAGAGTGTGCTTTAAAGCTGCCTGGGCAGGGTTGACCAGTGGTGGCCAGGTTGCTTTTGCCAGGCCCTGGTGGAGGATGGCAGCAGGGAGAGGGCTCAGCAGCCACTCAGCTCCCATTGGGACCATGCCAGCCCACGGTTCCCTAGCTGGTTCCTGTTGTCTTGCAGGCATTTGTGCTTCTTCCAGTTGTGTTTCAGATGTCTCTGTGGGGCAGCTGAGTGCTGGTTTGTCTACTGACAGAGCCTCTCCCAGCTGGCAGCCTGAACACAGTAAATAGCACTCCATTTTCATTAGCAAGTGTCACTGTGTTCACACGGGTATGAAAGTTGTGGCTGGGAATGGATTGGGCAGGACAGAAAAAGCACTAGCAAATTTTTGCAAGAAGTGTTGCATGCTTTGAGTGCTGCTCTGTAAGTGCAGGCTGATTCTTGCATCCTCTTCACACCACCAGAAAATCTGTTTCTTCCTGTGTCACTGTGTTTCCTTCACCATCTACTGATGGAAGAGGCATCCATCCCTACCTGGCTGGCACACATGGTGACACACATCTGTGGCCTTCTATCACCCAGCAGTTGATCAGATTCTGTTCCCAGTTTTCCTTCCTTGTCTGCCTTCTCCCAGCTGGTGCATGGAGTGGTAGGAGAGTAAATGTCTTTTGGATGGTACCTGGCACATTTTGAAAAGGAGTCTAGAGTGTCATCTGTCCCAGAAGAGAGCTGCAGGGACAGGTATCTGAGCAGGAGAGGCTGGCTGCAGGAGACCTTTCCTTTTCCCATCCCTGCATATCTGTGGTGACAGGAGGAGACAGTCATACTCCAAGATTTAGGCAGTGAGCTCATCACACCCAAAGTCATGTGTAGGCATCAACTCCTACTGTTATGTATATCCAGACATAAATCCTTATGTTCTAGCTACTCTTCCTTTCCCATGTCATTGTCCATTTGTCCCAGATCCCAGGGTTGCACAGCTGCACTGCCTGGCTTTATTTGTCTGGTACTGCTGAAGTGTCTGTGTAGGGATTGGATCAAACCAGCTATCAAGGCCATAGTGGTAACTCCCCAAAGTCAGGCTTCTGTACTTTATGGGTAGAAGTTGGTGAATCTCTTGAGAAAATTATGTCCTGTAAGATACCTAGTGGCCCCTGTAAGCACAAGGGTGATGGTCACCCATGACTGTTCAGAAAGAGAAAATAAAATGAAAGTTCCTGAGTTGAGATAAGGATGGGGAGAGATCAGTCACTGATTACTATCACAAGCAAAACAGACTCAACATGATGAGACTATTTAATTTATTACAAAGCAAAATCAAAGTAGGATAATGAGAAGTAAAACAAATCTTAAAAACACCCTTCCCCCCTACCCCTCCCTCCTTCCCACTCTTAATTTTATTCCAAATTCTCTACCTCCCCCCCTCAGAGATGCAGGGAGACAGGGGTGGGGGTTATGGTCACTTCATCATGTGGTTTCTGCCACTGTTTCCTCCTCAGGGGAAAGACTCCTTCCCCTGCTCCAGTGTGAGGTCTCAGCCACAGCAGACAGTCCTCCACAAACTTCTTCAGCATGAGTCCTTCCCAGGGACCACAGCCTGCTCCAGGGTGGGTCCCTTTCCAGGAGCTGCAGTCCTTCAAGGATGAGGTCCAGCCTGCCACAGGGTGACAGCCAGCAGAGCTGCTCCACCATGGGCTCCTCTCTCCATGGCTCCACAAGTCCTGCCAGGAGCCTTCTTCAGCCCGGGCTTCCCAGCAGGTCACAGCCTCCCTTGGGCATCCAGCTGCTCCAGCATGGGCTCCCCCAGGGCTGCAGGAGGTCTCTGCACCCCCCTTGACCTCCACGGGCTGCAGGGTCACAGCTGCTCCACCATGGGCTGCCCCAGGGGCTGCAGGGGACTCTTTGCTTCCTGGAGCACCTCCTGCCCCTCTTTCTGCACTGACCTTGGTGTCTGTGCAGTTGTTTCTCTCACATATGCTCTTTTCTCTGGCCACTAGTACTTCTGCACAATAATGTTTTTCCCTTCTTAGGTGTGTTGTCAGGGGGGCATTACCACCATTGCTCGTGGGCTTGGCCTGGGTCACTGGTGGATCCACCTTGTAGTGGGCTGGCATTGGCTCTGTCAGGCATGAGGGATACTTCTGCCAGCCTCTTACAGAAGCCACCTCTTGTGGTGCCCCTGTTACCAAATGCCATGCAAATCTAATACATTTCTGAAAGCAGTTTCTGGTCAGTGAGCCCATTTCATTTACAGATCTGCCCACATGATGCAGATCCTAAGAAAGTTTAAAGTACTCTGCAAAATAAGATATTCATTGATATTTGTCTCCCAGACATCAGGGAGGCTGAGAAGAGAGTTAAAGGAGGGCTCATCTCCTCCTTGCTCAGCTGATACCTCCAGGTAAAAGGAGTGATTCTTTTCCCCCCTCTCCTAACCTCACCTGGCTGTGTCACTGGAGAGTTCATTTTTGTTATGCGTCATTAATCTGAGTTTCTAATAGCAGCAAAAGACTCTGAACTTGGTTGACAGAGAAGTTAACAACCAGTTTGCCTGAGCCTTAACACTTGATCATTTAGCCTTGGTTATTAACTGCAGGCAAGGACCAGTTTCTGGGAGATAATTGGGGTCATAAACAATAGCTGTGTAATGGAGAGCATGCCCTAGGAGAGGGACTAAACATATTCAGCTGCAAGAAACTTACTGCCTTTGGACAGCATCCAGGTGCTATCATCAGCCAGCTAGGGAATGGGCAGCCAAGTCGTTGCTGTAGGGGAAGAGAGGGCTTCAGTGCTTGGCAGAATGCAGCTGTGCATGCACAGGATGGCCCCAAGCTGGAAAGATGCATGAATGCAGCCTCAGGAGGCTTGATAAAACTTCTTTTAAACATCAGTCTGGAAGTTGGGGTTTGGAAGCCATGTGTCTTTTAGTCCGTTTCAGAAATAGGACTCAGCATTTAGGAGTAATAAGTTTTGCAGCCTGGGCTAGTTTTGGTGGTGACAACTGGATTTTCCAAGTTGAAGGTCCCTCTTGGCCTGCTCCTGGGTGTCTTTTAGCTCATGGGGAGAATGTGGAGCCTGGGCAGCAGAACAGTGCCAACACTGGCAGTTTGTGTTCCTGGGCAGCAGCTCTTTGTCTGTGCAGTGCAGAGGTTTGAGGTCTCTTTGGGCAGTGTTAGTGCCATCTCTAATTTCTGCATTCCAGGCTGAGGTTTCCAGGTGAAGGCTCACTGAGGAAACAGTAGGTAGGACCAGCTGGCTCACTCTGAAGTGACAGGGTGAGGGGACACTCGAGAGGTTTGGGGGCAGAGCTGGGGGGTGATTTTTGCACTAGAACAGATCTAAAAGTCTGAGACACAGATGGGTCCCTGCCTGCTCTGTTCAGCCTGGCTGTGGGGGAGGAATGCTCTGCCTGCTTGCTCCCAGAGGCAGCATACCTGCCCACTCATGACTGCAGTGCTCTCCCCTTGTCAGCTGAGATGTGAAACGAGTTTTTGAGACTAGGCCATCAAATACCTTCCANTGTGAGGTCTCAGCCACAGCAGACAGTCCTCCACAAACTTCTTCAGCATGAGTCCTTCCCAGGGACCACAGCCTGCTCCAGTGTGGGTCCCTTTCCAGGAGCTGCAGTCCTTCAAGGATGAGGTCCAGCCTGCCACAGGGTGACAGCCAGCAGAGCTGCTCCACCATGGGCTCCTCTCTCCATGGCTCCACAAGTCCTGCCAGGAGCCTTCTTCAGCCCGGGCTTCCCAGCAGGTCACAGCCTCCCTTGGGCATCCAGCTGCTCCAGCATGGGCTCCCCCAGGGCTGCAGGAGGTCTCTGCACCCCCCTTGACCTCCACGGGCTGCAGGGTCACAGCTGCTCCACCATGGGCTGCCCCAGGGGCTGCAGGGGACTCTTTGCTTCCTGGAGCACCTCCTGCCCCTCTTTCTGCACTGACCTTGGTGTCTGTGCAGTTGTTTCTCTCACATATGCTCTTTTCTCTGGCCACTAGTACTTCTGCACAATAATGTTTTTCCCTTCTTAGGTGTGTTGTCAGGGGGGCATTACCACCATTGCTCGTGGGCTTGGCCTGGGTCACTGGTGGATCCACCTTGTAGTGGGCTGGCATTGGCTCTGTCAGGCATGAGGGATACTTCTGCCAGCCTCTTACAGAAGCCACCTCTTGTGGTGCCCCTGTTACCAAATGCCATGCAAATCTAATACATTTCTGAAAGCAGTTTCTGGTCAGTGAGCCCATTTCATTTACAGATCTGCCCACATGATGCAGATCCTAAGAAAGTTTAAAGTACTCTGCAAAATAAGATATTCATTGATATTTGTCTCCCAGACATCAGGGAGGCTGAGAAGAGAGTTAAAGGAGGGCTCATCTCCTCCTTGCTCAGCTGATCCCTCCAGGTAAAAGGAGTGATTCTTTTCCCCCCTCTCCTAACCTCACCTGGCTGTGTCACTGGAGAGTTCATTTTTGTTATGCGTCATTAATCTGAGTTTCTAATAGCAGCAAAAGACTCTGAACTTGGTTGACAGAGAAGTTAACAACCAGTTTGCCTGAGCCTTAACACTTGATCATTTAGCCTTGGTTATTAACTGCAGGCAAGGACCAGTTTCTGGGAGATAATTGGGGTCATAAACAATAGCTGTGTAATGGAGAGCATGCCCTAGGAGAGGGACTAAACATATTCAGCTGCAAGAAACTTACTGCCTTTGGACAGCATCCAGGTGCTATCATCAGCCAGCTAGGGAATGGGCAGCCAAGTCGTTGCTGTAGGGGAAGAGAGGGCTTCAGTGCTTGGCAGAATGCAGCTGTGCATGCACAGGATGGCCCCAAGCTGGAAAGATGCATGAATGCAGCCTCAGGAGGCTTGATAAAACTTCTTTTAAACATCAGTCTGGAAGTTGGGGTTTGGAAGCCATGTGTCTTTTAGTCCGTTTCAGAAATAGGACTCAGCATTTAGGAGTAATAAGTTTTGCAGCCTGGGCTAGTTTTGGTGGTGACAACTGGATTTTCCAAGTTGAAGGTCCCTCTTGGCCTGCTCCTGGGTGTCTTTTAGCTCATGGGGAGAATGTGGAGCCTGGGCAGCAGAACAGTGCCAACACTGGCAGATTGTGTTCCTGGGCAGCAGCTCTTTGTCTGTGCAGTGCAGAGGTTTGAGGTCTCTTTGGGCAGTGTTAGTGCCATCTCTAATTTCTGCATTCCAGGCTGAGGTTTCCAGGTGAAGGCTCACTGAGGAAACAGTAGGTAGGACCAGCTGGCTCACTCTGAAGTGACAGGGTGAGGGGACACTCGAGAGGTTTGGGGGCAGAGCTGGGGGGTGATTTTTGCACTAGAACAGATCTAAAAGTCTGAGACACAGATGGGTCCCTGCCTGCTCTGTTCAGCCTGGCTGTGGGGGAGGAATGCTCTGCCTGCTTGCTCCCAGAGGCAGCATACCTGCCCACTCATGACTGCAGTGCTCTCCCCTTGTCAGCTGAGATGTGAAACGAGTTTTTGAGACTAGGCCATCAAATACCTTCCACTAGCAGAATAATAAAGGCCTATCCTGCCCGTTCCTGGCATACTGGAGCATGAACAGGCAAGCATATAAACTCCCCAGGAAATCCCCAGCACAGCTGCTTCTGTAGGACACAGATTTTAGCTTAACTGCCTTGTTATCCTTTGGATAGACAGAAAGACCCTGGATAGCCTCTGGGATGAACAGGTCATTTCTTTGAGTCAAAGGTCAGTTCAAATTTATGCCTTTGCTTTTTGAGCTGCCATTCATTTTTTCTTCCAATTCCTCCATGTGCCTTGGAGAGGAGTAGGGAACATGGAATCAGAATAAATGTGGAATTTCTGAATATTTCACTGGTGCCAGCCATCCTGCTGAAAAGCATCAGCATCCACTGCTCAACTGCTCCAGGAGTGGAAAGAGGAAATGTGTGCACCTGGATCCTTCCCTACTACCAAGGCAGGATGTGTTCTCAACTTTACTAGGAGTATTTTTGGACAAATTCTTGGATGTCTCAGCTGTAAAATGCTCAAGTTACAATCATGTGCTTCCAGAGATTAAGGGATTAAGCCTTTGATAATATAATGACAGAGTACACAAAATATTCATAGCAGTTGGTGAACAAATAGAGGGGACTTTTGATGTCTGATCTTGGCAGCCTAGAGCACCTTCCTGTTACTTAGTCTCTCTCCTGTGCTTCTCCCCAGACTATTGCTGGGACCTAACTTCATGTGCTTTTTTGTTACATTGTGAGTTAGCAATACTGTTGTGGGAAGGACTTTTAGCCTTACTGGACAGAGGAGGCTTAACTGAGTGCCTCTGTTTAAAATCCACTGGGTAGCACTAGAGCATGGAAGAAAAGTTATTTCTTACATAAGCTTGGATTATGTTATTTACTCTCCATTGTTTGTAAGGGCCTTACAGAACCGTGAAAATTGCCTTTATTTCTCTATGGATTTCATCCTTTTTCACTTTACAAATATTGATTTTTTTTTTCCTTGTGTCTTTATCAGAGCTGAATTAACAAGACTGTTTAACAAGATCCTCTGGTTCATTTGTGGTGTTTTTGTGCCAGGTAGTATCACAAGCAGCTGAGAGCAGCTCAGTGAAGAATGTGCAACCACTGCTACAGAATTGACAGAGGAGGTGATGTGCCCTGACAAGACCTGAGCCAGCATAGGTCAAAGAGCAGGCTTAAAAAGATGGTCTCTTCAGCCTGGGCACAAATGCTAGGAAGGGTTATTTGTAAGGAATAAATTTTTCTGTTGGAAAGCTCTCCTCCTCATACCTTTAAAGCTTGAGGACATGGAAAATTGCTGAGTCTGCTGGATTATTCCTGTTCTACCCAAAGATCCCCAAGTGGGATCAAGAGTCCATATTCATGGCAAGAGGTGATTCCTGTCCTTGTGATCCAAAATCTCAGTGTAACAGTGATGAGACTCCAAAAGGAAAAGGAGCCATTGGTGCAGCTTTATGTGCTCCTTCTTGCCAAGCTTTTAAGTAAGCCTCTTAACTGATCCAGGGGCTTGCAGGTGGAGCAAAAAGTGGAAATTGGAGACAGGCAGGAACATAAAGTTCAAACAAGTCAAGTCTGATGGCCACTTTTGATGCTTTTAACACAAGTACAGGAAAGGTAGAGCTGTCCCTTGCCATAATGCACCAGTGCATTTTCTAGCACAGGGCCTGGAGGGTGGGAAGGGTAGGGAGGAAGCAGTCACCATGCACAGTTCTCTGCAGCAAGCTGGGATCTCTTGCCCTTTGAGATCATCTTTCCATTCTGTCAGCAGTCTTGAGACATCCTGTAGGCTTTTTAGTGACCTGTCTGACCAGTAGCAAAAGCCTATTTCTGTTTGTATTCCACATGGAGAGAGATACTGCAATGGGGATAGAAGGGGGAATGTCCAGATTTCTTTCTTCCTGAAAAAAATCAGGAAGCTCCCAACCTCCTAAGCCTCACAGCTCCCAGAATCAGAGCTTCAGCTGCTTCTCCCCCAAGGCTCAGCTGAGGAAAGCAAGCCACTCCATATCACTGTTCATTTACCCTCCTGAACCCTGTCTCTCAGTGCTTCAAGGTAGATGCTTCAGCAGTTAATACTGCTCCTGGGGCATGTGCAAGGAACAATTAAAGCTCATTGTGCCAGTGAAGAGCCCTGGGGTGAGCTAGGTTGTGGAGACAGCTGCCCCCATTTTGCTGTGTGCAGCAGCTTCCTGAACAATCCTGTTGCAGAGAGACAAGTATGTCTTGCTGATTGCAGAGTTAAAGTTTAAAACTCCAGGGCTAACCCAATGTGGCATTTCTAGGCTTTTTGCTGGTGGCAGCAGTCATGGTTTGTGGCACTTGGTGCCTCTGCAGTTTACCTTTTTTGTGAGGCCAGCTGCTGAGCCTGCAAAGCCTTTTCCAACAGCTGCAGCATGGGGCTGATGGCAGGAATGAAGCACCAGTGTTTGAAGAACACTTTGTAGTGCTCCCTTTGATATTTTGCCTGTGACACTGCAGGATCTAGATATTTGATCCAAAAATGACAAAAAGGACATGAGCAGCAGTTCCTTCCTGTCAGATGTAAATGCCTGTTACCGCTGTGCCCTGCAAGGTTCAGCTAAGCTTTCTCCAGCAGCAGACAGGCTTGGAAGACAGCCTAGTGTTGGTCATTCTCTGGAGAAGGGTCCTGCTAGGTGGTGCTCAGTGAGATGGCATTTGTGCCCAGCAGTCAGAGTGGTCTCTGCCTGCTTCAGCTGCCCGTGCTGGCCGAGGAGCGTGTCACCCAAAAGGAAGGTCAGGGCTGCAGGAGAAACTTGTGTAGCCCCACAACAGCAGGCTGGCATGCATGGGGATGGGGCAAGTTTTCTCCTCACCCTTGTGATTTGTCTGGAAATTGGAAACCTCTCCAGAGGTAAACTGGAAGTCGTCATCAGTGTCTCCACTGAGAATGGGAACAGGAATCATATCAGTGTCAGTCATGATGATACAAATACAATTTCCTTGTTTAAAACACTGCACTGACTGTACCTAATTAACCTTCATGACAGCACAGCAATACAAGGAAATAGGGATCATTAACTTCAGCTTTGCTTTACAGAAAGGGAAGAGAAACATCAGTGCCAGCCCCATGCATTTCAAATTGAGGTAGGCTTGCAAAAGTCACAAGGTTAAAAATAACAATAATCCACTTGGGGTTCTCACAGCATTAAGAGTGCACTTGAATCAAACTTTCTTTTTTTTCTCCAAGAAACATCAGGACTGGAAACTTCTCTCCCATGTATGCTTGTTGGTGACTCAACAACCAAGGCTTTCAGAAAATCACACGTTCTCAATCACAGTGGGGCAGAGGCAGTAAAGGTCAGAGCAACTTGCTCGGTGTTGCTTAAAAATGAGCTGGGAAAAGCTGGGACTGAACTGTGTGAGTAACTGACCCTCCACCCCCTGCTTGTTGCTCCAGATCAAACATTTTTCTAGGTGAGAGAACCTGCCTAAATCAACCAGTGGCCACTTAATAGCTGTCAGAGGAATAATTCAGGTTTGAACTAGTGACCTCACCCCTTCCTCTCACATCTGCTGAGGGACAGACTGATGACACTGACTGTTTACATTAGGTCTCTGAGCAGCCTGGCTGATTTGTCTGGGGCCTAGCAGGAACAGAAAGATGCAAACACAGTGTTGCTCCCTGACACTGCTTTCCTGGCTTGGGGCTGTTTTTATAAATCAGTAGGAAAGAGTAACTTGCACAAGTCCTTCTTAAAGTAAAGAGTTCACCCTGCCTGTCATACCACCTGCTGGCAGGGCTGAGGGCAGGAGCAGTGCCTGTGCCATTTGACCTGGGCACCAGCACAGGCATGCATTTTGTCTCTCCAAATGAATGCAGTGCAAAGCCCTGAGGAGTGTGGCAGCACAGAAAGCTGTGTCTGTCATTAGCAATCTCACTTCCACCCAATGCTGTTAGGATCAGGTGAGAAAAACTTCCCTGGTGGGCAGGACCCCTGCTCTGGAAGAGGAGCCAGTGGGGAGGGCAGTGGTGCCTGCCAAGGAGGAGAGTGTGGGGAGGGAGACACCTCTGTTGCATGGGGTGCCAGCCCCAGCCCAGAAGGCAGACATTCATACAGGAGAGCTTTCTGTTCAACTCCTTCCTTGTACAGATTCTTCTGTTCTAAGCTGACATGGGGTGAAGTGAAGCTGAAGGGACCCTAGGCAAGGCCAGGTCATTGATGGAGAGGGAAAAGGGCTCTGCAGGTTGTGAAGAGCTCTCATGAGCAGCATGGGCTGCAGCAGGCTCCAGGGAACAGAACTGTTCCCCTGCTTAGGTGGTGTGCCTGTCTCTCTGATTATTTTGTGTACTTCATCTCTGCTGTCTGTCTTGCTCTTAATCTGGGCTCCTCTGTGCCAACAAAATGCTTTGCTCACTCCATTGTCTGAGAGACTAATTTGCACTGTAAATCTGATGCTTATCTTACATGACAGCTTACCGTGGGGTTTATTGCAATCCTGAAGACAAACTAACCAGGGATGGCTTGAAAGCTTTCAACACATCATCTGAACTATAGAACAAATATGACCCATTTCAGCTTGCCACCAGGTTAGGATGTGGCCCCTTGTGGTTGAGGTCACCAGGGATTTATCTTTTTCTGTTCAAGTCTATTCAAACCTGAGTGTCTCTGGGGGTTGGTTTGGTGTTTTGTACATTTTGTTTATAGGTTTGGGGGTTTTTTTGGTGTGGTATATCTTCTGCTCTGTGTTGGAGCTGTTGAAGTGCATCTGCAACAGCCTTCCACCCTCCCAGGATCAGATCTTCCATCCCTTCAGCCTGAGGAGTTTTAAGGACTGTGAGAGTGGTGATTGCAGTAGGGCCCCAGCATGGCTGCTCCCACATTTTTCTGATATGGAAACCTATGGTGAATTATTAGGGTTCCTCTTAGGCTAATGGGGATGCTTTCACAAAATATTGGAGTCTCATATGGAGCAAATACAACAAAACTGCAGGGATTGAGCAGCCAGCAATATCATTTTCTAGTCCTCTCTGCCTGACAAGATGCTCTAATGATTAAAGCCATAGGAGCTTCCATCCTTCAGGAAAAGATCTAACAAAGCTATAGGATAACCAAATATGTACCAGCACCATTCTCAAGTAACTGCTGTTTAGCTTTTTACAGAGCTAACTCATATTCTGCCTTTTTTTTTTTTTTTTACCTTTTTTGTCTGCATTTTTTTTACTCGTGCTTACTTTGTGATTCATTGGGGAAAAAAAAACACACAGCCTATAAACATTTAGGCTTTCTGTTCCTCTGACACAACTTGTTGTCCATCTAAAAATTATTCCCACTTAGCACCATCTGCAGTTGCAGAAGCACAGACATCCACCACTTTGCTGTGTTTGTAACAGAGCCAGAAATACAATATTCATTACCCCAGTGGAAGCTATTTTCTTCCTCTGTGAAATCAGAGGCATTATTTCATGCTGGAGAATTAGGAACATTAACAGGTAGGGTGCACTGGCCACTTTCTGAACTGAATCACCCTCCCAGAATGGAAACTTCAATGGATTTGACATCACCTGCCTACCACCTCTACTTTTGTGGGTGTTGTCACTTGTGTTTGAACACAGCACAAACTACAGCGGCATAAAAAAAAGCAGAAAATTAATTCTCATAGTTAGACCTGCAGACCTTCCACAGCAGCTCCCCATGGACTTCAGGCTGAACACACTCCCTTTTTTTCCTGCTGGGATTGCTTTATTGTGTTTTTGCAATTATTGGTAACTCATCTCATGGATGGAACTGGCAGCAAATCAGAAGTCAGAGTATCCAAAATACCTTGCCCCATGAAAAGAGCAGCTTTTGCATTGCTGCCTGCACACTGCTTTGTTAGCTGCTGCAGGGGGAAGGGGTTGTGTGCAGGCCAGCAGGAGAGTTGTCAGGTTTGAACCCTGTGAGAAGCAGTTCAGAGGCAGCTCTCTTCCAAGAAGTGGGGAGCTGTGAACGTTCTGTCTGCAGCGTTGTGGGCAGGTGTGATGGCAGCTTGGGTGGGTATATCATGCTGGCCTTGATCCAGCTGGCACAGGTGAACCAGCAGTGACACAGTGTAGTAACTTAAGCACTGTCTTAACACTATTAATTACGTACTGAGATCTCTGGAGGGCTTGTACAACCCGAGGTGACATTTCTGTCACTGTATCTTTACTGCAGTTTGCTATCTCTGCTCACTCAATTACAACTCTCACAGATAAGTCTGTCCTGTGCCTCAGTTCCACATCTGACATGAGCCCAGACCTGCTTCCAAGCAGATGCTTTTGAGGCTCTGCAGGCCACACAAACATCAGCTGTTGCTGTCTGTAGTTCATGCCTCTTGTGCTGGCATTAGTCTTTGTGATTTACCAGCATTAGTCAACGTGCACGGGAGGGGAATTACCTCTCTTGTAAAGTGAGGTTTGCTCTGCACTGCAGCACGAAGGCTTGCAAGTTTGGGGCTGTAACTGACCTCCCTTCTTCTCTTCTCTGTCACACAGGCAATTCTGTTCCCACTCCCACCCTCTCAAAGTCCTTTTCCTGCTATGCTGCAGGCCTGGGGTCGCCTTGGTGTCCTTCAGGCACCAAGAGCTCTAGGGCTGCAAGGCAAGGCATTATGCGTGTGACAGTATGTGCCCTGGTTGACATCCATCCTGGGCTGGAAGAGGTGCCCAGGGAGGTCTCCAGCATGACCACTTCTGACATTGCCTTTCTCTGTCTCCCTGCAGATGCCAGCAAGGACCACCCACAGCAGCAGGCAGGAGTCATCTGGAGAGTGACGGGCGGCCTGTTCAGCATCACCCGGGGAGCTGTGGGGGCCACGCTGGGAGGAGTTGCCTGGGTGGGCAGCAAGAGTCTGGAGCTCACCAGAACAGCTGTGAGCAGTGTCCCTGCTGCTGGTGTTGGACTGGTGAAGGGCAGTGTCTCAGCAGTGACCGGCGGCGTCGGAGCGGTGGGCAGCGCGGTCGCCAGCAAGGTCCCTTTCACTGCAAAGAAGAAGGACAAGGCTGACTAATGCCTGTCACAGCTCCCTTCCAGAAGGTCAACCTGCCCGTATTCCCCCCTCCCCAGCACCTCTTTGAGTTGGAAGCAGCCGCTTCAGGGAGGCTGGAGCACCCGAGCAGGCTCTGGCTGCAGCCTGCTCAGCACCGCCTGCCTGGCTCAGAGCTCCCAGAGCCACTGTCAATGCCTCTCACTCCTGTCACCCACTGGGGACCACTTCTGCTCTGAGGACTTTAAGGGCACAGTTGTCTCTATTTGTAGTTTCCTTCTTGCTCTTGTAAACATGGAGGGATGGGAGAAGGCATCAGGCTCCATCTGCCTGGAGGTGAGGGGAGTAACAGGGGATGGGGGGAACTATGCCTGGCTGGAAGTGTGGCTTGTGTAATCAAATTCAACTTCAGCTGGGAAGACAGCCTCTGAAATACCCCTTCCCTCTGGGAGGTGTGTTTGGGAGGTGTGCCTGGCAGAGAACTGCAGAAGACCCACTGACACAAAGGAGAGATACTGTGAAGAGGGGGAAGCCTCCCTCCTGCCCTGCACCTCTTACCTTTTCTTTGCAGGGCCCATGCCCACAAGCTGCTCCCAGTCACTCCCTGGCTGAATTGAACCCTTCAGAGAGGGAACCCTCAAGCTCAGCAGAGCAGCTCTGGGGGGTGCCACACCAGAGTATGATACATCCCAGACCATCAATTTCTGCACAGATTTTCTTGGTGAGAGGGAGGAGTATGAAAGCTGCTGTGTGTTCCCATTTGGGGAAGGACCTGACAGTGGCACTTGCCAGGCCTGGCAGTGATGTTCCACAGAGAGACCAGGCCTTTTGTTTTTACCTTTGAAGTCCTTCCAGTATCCCTGTCTGTAACAAGGGTGTTTTGTCCCTTGGCCACACTCACACTCCACAGATGTCAGTAGTAACCAGGAGCAAGTGTGTTTCCAAATGCCACCCAAATTCTGCTGCAGGGATGGAGGGGAAGCTGAGAGTGTTGTTCTCCCCACGACTCAGCACCCTGGGAGTGGTGGCCTGGGTTTGAATGGGCTGCACCATGTTGGGGAACACTTCCCAAGGGGCTGAGCGTGTTCCAACAGCAGTTAGCCTGCACAGGGCACCAGCAACTCCTCTTCTGCTCACTGCTCCTGGGGCCCCAGCCCAGCTCCTCTAAACGACCACGTTGCACTAAACAGCCCACCCATAGTTGTAGTGCTGCAGAAACCCAGACACCTGCCTCCACCTGGGAGTCACAGCCATCCTCAGCCTGGCCCGTGGTGCTCAGGGGGCCATGTGGCATTGTACACACACATCAAACACAAACATGCACTCACTCCCTCCCTCCAAGGTCCCCTGTAATTCTTGGGACAGGAAGGCCACAGGCTCCACCATTCATTAACTCTGCTGCTCCTGGCTTTGGCAGGTGGTTTGCCTGGGTCTGTAGGTGTTGGCCTAGGCAGTGAAGCAGTGCTTGTGCTGTATTTTATCAATATGTGTCTGTGTTAGCACAGGCATGTCTTCAGCCAGGGAAACAAACCTGTGCCACTGCCACAGAGGAGTTCACACAGTCATCTTAGGCACTTCCAGCATAAAGTTTTTAGATAGGGTCCTGGTCAAAAGAGAAATCATGTTTTAGAGGATGTTTTGCCCTCTGTTGCCCAAGAGCATAGTTTATTGAAACCAAAGGAATGTGAAAAATCCCCTTTCTCCTGTCTGTGCTGTTTGTTTTCTCTCAGCCCTATCTTTTGGATGTTGAAGCCAACTTTCTTGATCTTCATTTCCCCTTGGAGGTCGTTGCACTTCCTGACTGCTCTCTTGTGCTTAGGACTTAGACATCAGGGAATATTTAAGTACAACACACACACCCTCACACACACACACACTCCTGCCACCATTTTTGCTGGATGTTCTTGGGCTTGTGATGCAGTTTTCATTCTGACCTTTATTAAATCCACATTTTGGGATGTATGTTGCTGTGTCCCCCTGATAATCATGCTGGTGTTAGTCACTCTCCATTCCCTTTGCTAGGTACCCCCTGCTCTTTGCAGTGGTAAGATCTCCATAGTGTGCTACTCTTGATAGCATGAGGGAGAGGTTTGACTTACATTTTTGTTTCTGAAGAGGAAGCAGCATTTGGTAGGTGTGTGCATTTCCTCACTTTGTGTCTTTTGTTCTGGTAAAGGCCAAGTTGACCCAGACATGTCAGTTCTGTCTCTGAAGGCAGCAGCTTCACAGAAAAGATCAGGCCTTGATGTGTGCCTGTACTTTGCTGGGATGCTCGTGGCACTTGTCAAGGCCAGGAGAAGTCTTGTCTGTTCTCCCTTTGTCTCAAACGCCCTGCAAAGCTGGAGGACATTTTGCACTGCATGGATCTCTGCTCAGTGCTCTCCCTAAGCACATTGCATCTCTTATTCCAGATCACAGACTGCCCCTGAAGCGAGCTCTAGCCCCAGAGCTGAAAGCTGCTTGTGTGTTGCTAGCTGTGTTGTCACCATCCCTCTGACAAAGATAGCTCCTGGCCAGTTGGGACAGAAGAGTCTTCTTCCTGAATGTCTCTCCCAGGTCTTGGACAGATGATAGAACCTTCTAAGAACCTTCAGCAGCCAGCCCAGGGTGGGTGGTGGGAGGCTGATCGTGCTTTTGGCTAAATAGTGTCTCACACAGGCTCTTGCTGGTACATCCTACCCAGGCTGTTGTCTGCAGGCACTGTGTGTACAGAGCAGGCGTGGCAAATGGGATAAAGGTGATGTAAGGAAGGCTGCTGGGGCCCTGAGGGTTTCCCATCTTTTTATTTCTTCTCTTCTGTGCATCCTTGCAAGAAATAGAGTAAAGCCTATCATTTGTCTGGAAATGTCATTTCCTTGCAGGATGGCCTGGAGAAGAAGAGATGAGCTGGAGAGAACTCACAGCCTAAATCGCTGTTCTTCCCAGCTAAAGTAGAGCTCAGGGACCATGAGTAGCAAGAGATCAAATTAGCAGGCAAGGGTAGATTACATTTACTCCAAAAACAAGGCCTCACACTGCTAACTCTCCAGTAACTCTCCTGGACTCAAAGGCTTTAAGAAAGTCTGTGCTAGGCCTGCTCAGTTCACCACGGTGACCCAGTCCCAGCCTGCTTTTACAGTGCCACAGCAGAGGGAAAACAGGGTCAGTCTTCCCAGTCTGAAAGTAAAGATGCCTTCTGACAGCTTTGGTTGCAGGACAGTGGGGTCTGGATTGGATGGGGAAGCTGTTGGCTCCTGTCAGGTGCCCTGTATTTCCTCCTTCCCTATACAGAGACTACCTGGGCCACTGGTGCAGCCCTTCTCTCACTGCCCATTCATGGTATGAAGGGCAAAGACTGTTGTGCATAAATCCCATGGCTACCAGGTGGGGTAGCTTGGTACAAAATAGGAGGGGGAGGCATCAGGGTAGAGGGAAGGATTAAAGGGAGTTGGTACACAGAAGATGAGGGAAGAGTGGTGTGACAGGAGGAGTGAGGGAACAAGAAAACAGGGACTGTGGAGGGAATTTGTTTCTTAGGACAGGCTTTGAATCAGAAGATGAAGGCAATGGAGTTTGGCCTAGGGAAGAGCACAGAAAGGGGAGGGGGTCAGTGGGTTTTGGTGTGTGGTGGTAGTCCATGCTTGGCTTGTGCCCTCCTTCCATAGTGATGATTGCTAGTGATTTCCATTTAGATAGATCAATGGATGGTTGAAGCATCAGATCACCCTTCTTATCACCCACCCTTCCCAAGTCTCCTGCAGGCTTTTGTCCAGGTCTCTCCCTGATGGGGCTGGGTCTCCCCCATGGTGGAGGTGGGATGTGGCCCTGTTTGCAGCTCTGTGTCCCACCTTGCCTGGCTATTCCCTGTGCCCAACAAACATGTCCTGGCTGAAAGGAGACCCACAGGTGCATCCTCTCTTTTCCCTGACCTTAGTCTCATTATCCTTTATTTTTTTATCCCTCCCTTAGCTTTCAGTCTTGTCTGTGGATAGAGCTCCCCAAAGCTTTTGCTGAGACCTTCATTAAACATCCACACTCTCAGTGCCTGGGAGGGCAGAGGGTCACTGCCCCCACAGCTCCCCTGGCTGGGAGAGAAATGCATGTCTTCCACCCCTCTCTGTCCCCTTGTGTTCTGTGTGTGGAAAATCTTAACCCACTTCTTTTTCTTTGGGTTCCCTTGTTGGCTCTTTTCCCTGTGGGTGGGTCATTTCCATGTCTCCATTGCAAAGTCATCCTTGTAAAAACAACAGCATGAGTGGGAATATGGAGATGGTTGGAGAGAGCTGCAGAGCCAGGGCCCAACTCTGCTTCTCTAGGAGCTGAGGAGGCTTTGGCAACCCCAAACTGCAGCCACACAGTCCCGTGCACAGTGCTGGGCTCCAGAGAACACTTTTGTTCTTTATCATTTCATTGTCTGTAATTGGTTTCCTACTGAATTTGTTTGCTTGGTTTGTTTTGCAGTGTGTTTCTGGGAATATTCTGCATCTCTGTATTTTAATTACAGTAAAATTTGAGGATAAAAACTGTGATTATGCTGGCTCTTGTTCCTAGTGGGGGGAAATGAGGAGAGGAGGCACAGTTGAAGGAAGATGTTAGAGATTCCTTGGGAAATTAGATCTCTCCCCTAAGGGCTCTAGATGAAGCTGAATCTCCATCCCTGCTTAAACTAGGACATAGCTTTCAACTGCGGTTCAAAAGCCATTTTGCTGCAGGCGCCTTTCCTGATTGGAATGGTAAGAACAGTTTGGATAAGACTTCTAAACTCAATTTTTTGTGTTGGTTTAAAGACCAGCGCATAAGAAGGCTTTCAGGCTGGGGATAGCTGGCCTAGCCCTGAAAGTGGGATCTCAGCAGCTGAAGATGGGAAGTTTTGCCTCTGTTCCTTCAGGCAGGTTTGCATAGCCACTTTTCCCAGCTGAGGAAGCAAATTCTCCTCACAGCAGCCTGCTCTTTCTGCAGGAGATGGTTTGGCATCCCTCCCCAGAGCCTGAGCCTCTGCTGCCTGGCTGGCAGTGTTGGTGCTGGGGGGCACAGCCAGCAACTGCAGCCACCTCATCTCTGCAGGGGCCCTTGGCCCAGGGCAGAGCCACGCAGTGCTCTGGGAGGGCACAGCCCTCAGGCAGCTCTGAGCCCAGTGCCCAGCCACTGCTGGATCTGCCACAAGACAGGGTGTCCCTTTTACTGGGTCAAGGCCAGGAGCCAGCAGCTCAGCATTTGTTAAGTGCTGACAACAGGATTAATTTAGTAACTAATAACAGGGCAATCAAGCCATTTATCTGGTTGGCATTTTGCTGCCAGCTGCTTGGGAAGAGCAGCACAGCAGCAAGGCTGGCTGCAGCCACCTCTGCCACCTGCCCTGTCCCTCCATCCTCACTTGCAGACTCAGCCAGGCAGTGTGGCTTGGGGAGCACCAAGCTGGTGGCAGGAGCAGGTTTGGCAGGTTTGACAGGGAGGTGAAGACACCTGGGGGTGCAGACCCCTGTGCCCACTGCGAGGAGGGAGATGAGGGAAGTGCCCATCCCCCAGCAAGTGCATCCTATACCCCTGTTCCTCCTCACAGAGCTGGCACCATCCATGTAGCTTTGCAGACAGCACAGATGAAGTGAGGTGCTGGAGCTGTGAGCCCTGAGGAGAAGCTGTCAGGTACATCACAGCTTCTCACCTTTCCTGCAGCCCAGCTGGTTTGCCACATTAAGCCAAGTTGTGAAACACCACTAACGAGCTGCTCCTCCACAGGTCTTTTAAGGGGTGAAAGGATGGTGCAAAATCACCTACAGTTACAGCTTTGCCCTGCCTCACTCGGGCAGCATGTCCCATCTCCCTGTGAGCACCCAGTCTTCTCCCAGGTCAGAGTGGGCTGGAAGCTGGTGGGCAGCAGAGCTCTGAAGAGCCCTTTGGAGAGGAGACCTGCCCAGGTAGGTGCTGTGGGTGGCTCAGACACCTCTGGGCCAGGAGTGGGTCCAAGGCTGGGAGAGTGCAGATGTGACTACACATCACAAGTTGTGGTCTTGTCTCTCTGTGAGTCGCTGCCCTGCCTGGCTCCAGGAGCAGCTGGGGAACTGCTGGGCCATTGTCCTCTGTACCCTGGGGTCTGGCCCCAGTGGTTTCCATCTGCAGCTGCTTGTGGCCTGCAGGATATGTCTGGAGGGCTTGACTGCTGGGACTCTGCCAGCTGGGTTGGAGCTGGCCAGCTGTTCCATCAGACACACATCAAGTAGACCAGCAATGTCTTGTGTAAGGCTTTCAACGTTCCTGCCCTGCATGCCTGACTCCCCCTATTCAGCAGCTTTCTGACCTGCCCAGCCCACAGGCCCAGGTGTCCTGCAAGCAGCAGGCAGCTTGTGAAGGAATACTTGTGCATTGCCAGGATCCTCTTGCTCATTCATTTTCATTCTGACAGTTTTATGACCTGCACCAGAGCACTTTCCCTGTCCTCCAGGGCAGGCCATGCCAGCACTGGCATCAGACTGTCAGACCTTGTGGGGGGCAGCCTGGTGGGAATGGGTTTGCTGTGCTGGTGCCATTAGCACTCCAGAGTCAGGCACTTCAGATCAGTAAACAACCACAGGTTCTTGCTTTTCGTTTAACTGCTTGCATTTTGACACACTTCAGATGCAGACATGCACGTGCCCGAGGAGGTGGCTGTGGTGTCTCCTGCCCAGCCTCTCAGGAGGTGGGCAAACCAGGAGATGCTGCTGTTTGCCTGGTGGTGCATCCACCCCAGTACACTCGCTGAGGTCCTTCACTTGAAGTTCACCCCCAGATCAGTTTTATTGCACTTTTATTTACAGAAAACACAGAAATAAAGCATGAAATGTGTTGGGTTTTTACCAAACGACCCAATTGCTTCTTTTTCCTTTTTTTTTTTTTTTTTTTTTTTTTTTTTTTTTTTTTTTTTTTTTTGTTGTTGTGGGATTTTGGCACAAAGAAATATCACAGGTGTTACCAAACAACCATGTAGGAGCAGCTGACCAACTGCCCAGCCCAATAACAGGACTTAAACAGACAGACATGTCACACTGAGATCAAAAATGAGGAGGTTGTTCCACTTTCAGCTTCCAGTCTTACCTTCTCATTGGGGGGCAGGGGGAGTTATTCTGGAGGGGATGACACCATTCATAAATTATATTTATATTTACCTCTTACATTGTAAAAGTAAACAGTGCAAAAGTACAGTACCCCAGATACCCTTCGGTTTGGAAAGCTTGAAGGTTGCTTTATACATTTTGTGTGTTTTGTAAACATTGTTACCCATCCAGAGTTCTAGCTCTTGCTTGGAGAGACCCAATTCCTCCTGGCATCCAAAATGTATTGAGGGGCAGCAGTGACTTCCCCTGGACTCGGCCGTTGAGATTCCCGCTCAAGGTTTAGTGCAAATTTTGGAGAGAAAAAGACGAGAGAGAAAAAGAGGGGGGAAACAAAAGGAAAGAAAATAAAATAAGGCATCAGTTAGAAACAGTACGCATCAAAACGGGGCCCGTCGGGGCTGCCTCAGGAGAAGGGCAGGAAGTCTCTTTCCTCCACCAGGCTGATGGAGAGGTTCTTCAGCTCCTCCTCGGAGCCAGCAGTTTTGTAGCCGAGCTGTGCCAGCACCTGCTGGCAGGCGTGCTGGGTGAAGGCCACGATCTCGTAGGACAGGCGGAAGCGCCACCTCTCCGCCGTGGCCGCCGAGTTGCGCACGGTGCCGTACTTGTGTTTGGAGGAGGAGCGGTCTCCTCGCGTGTTGTTCTGTATCCAGCGCTCCACGTTGCTGTCCATGGGGATGCCCAGGAAATCGTAGATCTCCTCAGTCTTTTTCATGGGGTTCCTGGCCAGGTCTTCGTACCGCACCAGCATGTACTTGCCCTTGAGCCACGGGGGCCGGTTGAGGCCGGTGGACACCGAGTTCCAGAAGTCCTCGCACACTGTGGTGAGCTGGCTCACGTCCAGGTTGTACGGCTTCCTGCCGGTGCCGTCCCAGATCCTCCACAGCCTGTAGGTGTCTCGGAAGGTCTCACTTCGGGAGGCCAGGATACCCCGGGGGTCTCTCACCAGCTGGATGACCTTCAGGTTCAGCCGCGGGTCCTCCACCAGGGCCCGGAGGTCACTGACCTCAGGCACCCGCACGGTTTTGATGGCCACGTGGCCGTGCTCTCTGCAGGACTCGGTGGCCAGCGTCAGGTTCAAGGTCCCACACTTCTTCACGCAGTCGCCTTCCTCCAAGTGGAGATCCACAGCTCCCAGGGACTCGCACACGGGGGGTGAGCACAGGGCCTTGCTGGCTCCCCTGCGGAAGAGGCGGTCGGTGGTGTGGTTGACAGGCTGGGGCTTGATGTAGTTCTCCAGGAAGTAGAGGTCACAGTCATACAGGCTCCTCAGCAGGTCTCGGCTGGCCCCCAGCATGACCCGCCTGTCCGTCGTGCTCTTGCTCTGGGTCAGCTTTGGGATCAGGGTGTACTGGACGTGGTAGAGGGGCTCAAATAAATAGAAGACATCGAAGTGCTGGTTGAACAGCTGCCCAACAAACGAGGAGCCGCTGCGGGTGGTGGCAAGGATGAGAACATGAGTCTTCCTGGAGAGGTTGTAGGGGAAGGTGGGATTCTCATCACACAGCCTGTCAGCCACATCAGTGTCCTGGCTCAGGCTGCAGTTCACAGGATTAGGGATGGGGCAGCTGTGGAAGGACTTGGCAGTGAAGGTCCGGATTGCTGTGTACTGGATTGCAATGGATGCCAAGGCTAGGAGGAGTACAGCCTTCCAGGAACATTGCATGGCTGGTCACCTTCATGGGGCTTCTTCGCAGGTCGTCTTGGTGTCTGCAACCCAACAGAGAATTCACAGGTTGAGCATGGACTGCCAAGTATCCACCTGATGCAGGTACCAACAAATGCCCTCCTAATGTATGTCCATCACTCATAAAACATGTGAATCCCAATCACACACTGCAGAGCCCCATTTCAGACAAGAAAAATAACAGGCAGAGGCTGGCAAGCCTGGAGAAACATGTCCAGCTAGAACTTCAGCCCTGTTCCTTCCAGGCTGTGGGTGCACATAAATCTTGTGGCCCATAGCTCACCCCATGCCCTGCAACCAGGCAGGGAGATGTTAGAGCCTGGCAGTGACACTGTCTGTGTCTCCATCCAGCTGCTGCAAACTCTCTCCCCCAGCTGCCTTGTGAGTCACCTGTCACCCACCAGCCTCTGACCCCCAGTGCAGGAGCTGTGGCAGTGAAAGGTTAGAGGATGGTGCTATCTTGTCTCCATCCTTTCTGTCCAGCTGTCAGGATAAGGCACAGCCCAGCCAGGCCAGCAACCTCCTGCCTGGGACAGTGGCAGTGTCTCTCCTGGAGCTGCAAACCTCTTTGCATAGAGGTGCAACAGCCAGCTCAGTGTGTCAGCCTCTGCAGATGAGGGCAGCCAGAGCTGTGCCCTCAGCAATAAGCTCGTGGGGTTGGTGGGAATGCTGCTCCACTCTGGGATTCAGGACTCTCCTATTCTGAGCACCAGAGGGGAAAAACAATACTACAAAGGAGGAAGCATGCATAACTGCACCTCTTCCATACTCTACTGCCAACCAGGGCAGTAACCCTTGGCACCAGGGATGGCTGCAGGGAAGAATGGGGCTGTAGTTGCAAAGAACACCAGTGGTGCTAGCCCTGCCTTGCTGCTGCCCACACATCTGGGCAAGATCGAGCAGGACCTTTGGATGGGATGCTCAGGGATCATGAAGGGGGTGGTACTCATCATGCCTGGGGAGCTGCCACATAGCTGGTGGGGGATGTAACTGTGGAGGTCCTTCAGTATTCCCCCTGTTCCCTAACCAAATACTGCTCCTAGCCTGCCTGCTGCTCTCCAAAGCACAGTTTCATATCCACATACTGTTGCTTTTGGGGGCTTGGTGGGACTGGAGACAGGAAAATGAGGATGCATCCTAGGAACTATCAGCTCCAGAGACCTCTCACTGGGAGCAGGGGTTTAGAGCAGGACCCCAGGACATGGGGTCTGGCACAGCTGCTGCAGGAAGCCCCCCACCAGCACTCCCTGTGTCTGGGCACTAAGAGCTGTGCTTTAGACCCAAAATGATGCTGTGAATGCAGGTTGCTTTCACCTGGACTGCTGCCTGCCAAGGATTGTGGCACATGGCTGGAGGACCAAAGTCAGATGTTTGGCTATTGCTGCTGTTGGTTGGGGTTACCCACCCTGCAAAGGGGAAAACTGGCTCCAGTGTCCACATGGGATATTCTATCCCTTGGATAAAGTGTTTTTCCAGGTCTGCTAAGGCAGAATAGGTCCTGGCCCATGTCTTCTGCATGCTGCCTAGGGAGAAGCTGCAGTGGGAATGCTTTCCTGCTCTCTAGTGCTGACCAACCACACTGCATCCCTCACACACAACCTCAACTCCTGCTCTTTGCTTCACTGCCGGGGGATGCTGGAGCTGATGAGACTCAGATTGTCCTGCTTACAGGAGAAACCTGCTGCTGGCTCCCCAAAAAAGGCAAACCAGAGAGCAGATGCCTTCTTGGTCCCAATTCCCACCAGATCACTCACTGGCTGGAGCATTTCAGGTTCTCCACCCACTCTGATCCATTCCCCTTTGCAATGTCTCAAGGGGCAGAGGGGGAAAAACGGGGCACTGATTCACCTCCTTGACTGAGCAAGTGCTAAACTACAGCCCAGCTTCAGCCTTTGCTGCCCCTTGACACCCCTGGTGTGTGCCCTGCCCATCTGCTCAGCTGCAACCAGGGAGGGGAAGGTTTTCGGAGAAGGCTTCCCTCCCTGATGTCTCATCTGTGGCCTTTAAAGCCAGCCAGAGCCTCCTCTCACCTCCCGATGGCTCTCCTGCCTCCTCCCATCACTGCCTGTCCCTGAGGTGCTGCAGTTCCTGCTCCATCCAGCCCTGGGCTCCAGGGGCAGTGGCAACTGGCAGGTAAGTGCCCTGGAGGAGCTCCTGGGGCAGTAGGAGCACATGACACCTGAGAGCTGCCAGGACAACTGAGGATCACTTTTGCTCCCACTTCTCCTTGTTCACCTGTCAGACAGAGCCAGGCTGGGGTTAACACCTGCCAGGGAGAGCTGTGCTGGGCTCCACAGGGCTTGGAGTGGGCAGGCTGAGCAGTGGCTGCAGCCAGCATGTCCCAGGAGGATGAGTCCTGCACACAGGCACAGCAGCACAGCGCTCACACTCCCATTCCTGCCCCGAGGAACCTTGTTCTTAGATTGGCCTGTTCCTCTCCAGGCACTGATACCCAGGGCCAGCAGTTCAGGCAGCAGCTGGAGAGAGGGCCATGCCCACACCTGAGAGTCCTGGGTGAGGCGTGGAGCGCTTTGGGAGTCACCCAAAACACTGGCCTCACAGATGTTTCTGTGCTAGGAGTGTTCTCAGTCAAAATCACCCTCTGCTTCTGTCTCCAGCTCAGCTCCACCAAAGATGATGAGCAAATGCAGCCCAAGGGTGGGAGCCGAGCTCAGAGTGTCCCTCCAGGCAGCTGGGACTATGAGATGGAGCATGGGGTAGGGGTACATCATTCACCTTCCAGCCCCTGGCACTGCTGGTACTGCGAGGCACCTGCCAGAAGGTATGTGGGCTCTTTTGGCTCTGTGCTGGGGCTACCACTGCCCCTTTGCCAAGCCCGCTGCGGTCACAGCACGCCAGGCTGCGCTCTGCTCCTCGCCCGCATTTCTGTGCAGCCGCCTGCAGTCGCGCTGGGACCGCGCTGGCCACAAGGGACACGCAGCATCCGGCAACCGGCTCCAAGTGCAGCAGGAGGCCAGCCAGTGCCTGGCGCAGGGACAGGAGCATTGTCTGTGGGAAGAGGAAGGTGCTGAGCCTTTCCTCTCCCCTGCCCCACTTCCCGCAGCCTTGAGCCCGGAGGAAGGGAGAGGATGGGCGCAGCGCAACCTCCCCCACCCTGAGCACCTGCCAACAGCAGCGGATGCGTAATCACCTGCCTTCCTCTTCCTCCACTGACTCCCAGCACTGCTCCGAGGGAGATGAGCAGGCAAGAAGCCAGCAAGACAGCCCAGGAGCGCCGGGGAGATCGGAGGTGATGAATTAAGCTGAATGGCATCTGTGAGTCACCGGTGCGGGGAGCAGTGAATTCGGCCGGCCAGCATTGTGCAGCAGGGACCGGGGGCTCCTGTTCTGGGCATGGTCTTCCTACATTCGATGGGAATTACCTGCTTTAGGAGCCATGCAGTCAGGCCGTGGCACTGAAGGCTGCACTGGCAGCTGAGTTCAGGCGCCGCCAGGCAGGCTGTGTCTGTGGGGAAGTTGCAGGCTCGGTACAACTCACAGGTCTCCTCCGCTCCACACGCAGCTCGGTGTCATGCAGGGCAGTGCCTCTCATCCCGGCGGGGGGCTCCCGCAGCATCTCTGCATGGGCAGCTGCCTCGACCCCTGCCCAAGCCTTCCCTGCGGGTTCCCCTGCTCCTCGGGGGTGGCCGTGTTCAGGCAGCTCAGGGGTGATGGCAGCTTTAGGCAGGAGCCCTTGCAGTTACCGTTATTGTTGTTCCCAAGGCTCTCTCACAGGGCAGTCAAAAAATCCTGCTCTTTTTGGTTGCCATCCAGGCTATCCCCCTCTCTCAACAGCTCCCCAGAAGTTGTACTCTCGACGTGGCTGGGCTCATTCTGAGCTCCCTTGCAACTGCCAGGGAAAATTCTGTTTCCCTATGGCAAGGAGGAAGGGAAAAGGGAGTGGAAGAAGGTGTGAGGGTCTGTGCAACAGAGGTGCCTGCTCCAGCCTTTGTAAAAGCCCTGGCACAAAGAGGATGCACTGGAGGAGTGCCCGAGCCTTGCCAGTCCTACCCGCAGGCCTGGCTGGTGCCAGTCCAGCTACCGGCACCCTCTACCCCCAAAACTGATTCCCGCCAGCAAGGCTGTTTCCATGGAAACGGCAGAGTGACTCAGGACTTTGGGACCAGCTGGAAAACACAACTGTGAGCAGCGATCGCCTGAGAAGCGCCGGGTCTGGGTGCCAGGGAGCGGGGGGATGGCTGCGGGGGCGGGCAGGGCTGCGGCCCCCTGCCCGCACGCTGGGCACGGGCACACCCTGCACAGGGCTGCCAAAGGCAAAACCCCGCTCCCGACACAAGCGAGACTGCAGCAGGCTCACCAGGGGACACATCCCAAAATGTGACTCATGGCAGACATCCCCTCTTCCCCCTTTCCCTTTCCCCACCCAGAGACTCATGCATGCGTTGTCACCCAGAGAATTCCCAGCACCAACTTCAGCGCCTGCTCAGCCCTGCACCTGCACCTCCATCCCCTGCACAGCAGGTAACAGCCCTGCACGCCTTGCCCAGAGCAGTACAGCTTGTTGAGGGCTGCTGGAGGGGACAAGTGGCAGCCAGCACCCTGCAGTGCCTCCCCGCCCAGCCAGCAGCTCCCTTCTGCAGCTCCACTCCTCCCCACCTCGCCCCCCAGGCACAAAAGTTAAGTCGCAGGTTTACAAAAAAACTCTCAGCCAGTGATCCACTAGCAAAGGCCCTGAAGCATGCCAGCATTCTCCCACTGAGCAAAGAGTTTATCCCATTAAACAGCTGTGGCCACTGAGGCAGGGAAGACGGGCTTCTGGTGGGGTGTAAGCATCCCACCTGGTCGCGGTGCCTTAGTCATGCTGTTGGCTCTGCAAAGGCTGGCTGACACCAAACACGCCTGTGGACCACCCAGCCTGGGAGCTGGCTGGCCGGACCCCAACACTCCCGAGAAAAGAGAGACCACTGAGAAAAAGCAGCCCCGAGCTGTCCCCCGTCCCCTCACCGCAGGCACTCCTTGACTTTGGGCACCCCCACAGACAGACTGGTCTCTGTCCCCATGCCTCCCCCTTAGCAAGCCCCACCAACATGAGATCCTGACGCGGTGGGAATGAATTTCCAGCCTTGCCTCCTTTTCAGCCACACAGGACCAGAGATTCCCCACAGTCACAGCTCCAAATGCCAGCTGGGGACTCGTGCCCGCCGCCTTCCTCGGGTGCCTCGCCGTGTGCCAAGCAGAGGTGCTTTGTGGCCCCAAACTCATTCTGCTCTTGCATTCATCACCTCCTAGAGCACTTTTCTTATGATAAGGCACAGGACTCCAATGCTCAAAGCCACCCCGGCGTGTCCCCTTTTCCCATATCTGTTCACTTCCTCTGCATTTCACAGGGACCGACCGACAGATCCTTTAACACCAGAAGATTACTGCCCACTTTGAGCAGCACTTAAACAATCGCACGACTTTCAACAGTGAATCCGCCTCTTTCCTACTGGCACACGGCATACACATTTTTAGTTAATTAATCACTTTCAAGTAATGCCAGCCCCAGCCAGTCCCAGAGTTTTCTTATCGCAAAATCCACCTGTGCCTGTTTATCCCTCATCTGCTGAACTGCATCTGCCTCTTCCCGACGATGCGAACGCCTCGATACACCAAATACAGGGGGGTTCGTGCTCTCCACCTTCCCCCGAGCCTGCTGGTGCCTGCTCACTCCCAGGGCGCTCCCTGGCAGGAGCTGGGAAGGCTCTTTTGGGATGAACGCACTCATTCACCACTCAAAACACTCTTTTTTCAACGTCCCTAACCTACGGCCGCGTCAAGAGCCCGAATCTCGAAGGGCACAGCTTTCCCGTAGGATTGCTCCATGCCATGGCGTGCTCGTACCCCGCTCCGCGAGGTCTCCTCGTCAGCCTGCGCTCCCGGCAGGTTTCCCAGACCGCGGGGAGCTCTGACAGCAAACGCGGGGCATTCGGCTACCCGGCCGGGCAGGGCACCCGGCCTCCCTGTGCCACCGGGGACTCACCCACTTGCTCCAGGCGGCAGCTCCTCGCCCAACAGCAGCCCAAGTTTCGCGGCAGCTCGTTCCCGCGGGGTCTGGGGCCAGGGCTGCTGTGCCCCCGCCCCTAGGGCAGCCCCCGGGCGCTCGCAGCCG
>VXBS01000254.1:243406-288037 GCA_013400255.1 Sitta europaea
GGCTGAACCGAGCCAGAGGGGCCGAACCGAGCCGTGCGGGGCCGAAGCGAGCCACAGGGGCCGAAGCGAGCCAGAGGGGCTGAACCGAGCCAGAGGGGCCGAACCGAGCCAGAGGGGCTGAACCGAGCCACAGGGGCCGAACCGAGCCCAGCAGGGCTGAACCGAGCCACAGGGGCCGAACCGAGCCCGGGGGTCTGCCCCGAGCCCGGGGGGCTGCGCTGCCTCCGCCCCTCCCTGCTCAGCCCTGGAGGGTGCAAGCCTCCCCCTCCCTTCCAGGAGTTTCCAAAGTCTGCCAGAGCCCGATGGGGTCGCTGAAATCGCTCCGAGGCCCCGCAGGAGCGCCAGCCGAAATTTCTCACAGAGGGATTTTTTAATACCTTAAGGGAAAAAGACTGGGATATTTTGGAGACACCTGACTTTCAGAAAATGTTCTTTCTCATTGGCCTTCATGTAGAAGCTTTAACAAAATACTCCAGACTTATCATGTTTCTGTAGTTTAGAAGGGGAGATAAACAGCTCGTGCTTTAATCCCTTCTCTTGAGTAGCTTATAAATTCTGTGTTCGCAGGAGAGGTAATGTCTCAAGGATGTGTTAATTTACCCCTGCCTTTCACTCCCCCTTCCTCTTCGGTTTGCCCTCCCAAGAGCCACACGGAGTCAATATAACACATAAGGTAAAGAAATGGATGAGGACAAAAGTAACTCCCTCAATGTTATGCAGTCACTTTGACATACTTAGAGAATCGTGGCTACAGATCACTTTTAAATTACTGGGCAGGAGTGGTGGGAGAGATTCTCCTCCTCTCTACAAAAATAAACTTAATCAACCACCCGTTTGTAAAATCCCAGATTTTCGGTGCCAAATAGTCATTGTGGCTGCACAGCCTTGCCCCTGAGGGTGACAGGCTACAGCCTTGTACCCAGCAATTCCTGCACCAGAGCTGACAGCACGGGCACACCTTTGTCTCGGGAGAGATGCCTTTGCTGCTGTGAGCTGTTCCAGAGTTTGATGTGCCTGATGGTGAAACATTCCCCTTATTTCTAGGCTGGAGACACTGAGTTTTGGCTTCCAGCCACCGGATTGCATTATGCCTCTGCCTATTAGATTAAAGAGCTATCTACTATCTGAACTATTTCTCCTGTGTAGGTATTAATAGATCATGATCAAGGCACCTCTTAACCTTCTCTCTGAGAAGTTAAATAGACTAAACTTCTTTTTCTCTCATAACTAAAGCAGAGTTTTCTGGGCTTTTCAGGATTCTTGCTGGTCTCTCCAGCCTGCCTGATGTCTGTTTGAAAGCACAACACACAGCCCCACAAGCACAGAGAGCACCTCAGGACTGACCGTGAGAGCAGCTGTGCTAACTCAGCCAAGGATCCTGCCTTGGCTCAGCACACCTGCCTAGCATACTGTAATCCATAACAGCCTTGTAATCCATAGGCTGGTCATGCCCCTAGCATCCCAATTTACCCCTGAGAAACCTCCCAGGGAAACAGCAAACCTCACGAACTCCTGAGGTCTGCCTTACTCCTAATAATAACATAGCATAAATGGGACATGGTGCAGTTCTCCCTCAGATTTGCTCAGCTCCCAGGTCATCCCTCCCTGGCCTGTTCCCACTCCCCTGAGGGGAGGTCAAGAGGAAAATCATCTACTGATGGAGACCCCAGGCCAGCATCAAAAGCCATATTGGACTTACACACATCTTTGTATTTTTGTTTTCTTCTCTTTAAAGGTGTACTTTGGGCTTCACGATGTTAAATGTGCCCCATAAATCGTGCTGTATCCAAGTCAACACTTTTACTCAGCCTGTATCTTTTGTAGTCCCATTTCCTTGGGAGTTAGAAATACAGCAGTAACTTTAACACTGCTTCTGGTGTTTTTAATAAAAATCATTCACATATTATGAATTTGCAGAGGGCTTGGGTGTGAATTTACCAAGACACTCCATATTTCACTGGGCTGAAAAAGGGGGATTCGTGAAAGTATCAGTGAAGACTGGAGGCTGAAAGCCTGGTTAAAGAGCAGTTTGTCTTTTTGACAACCCACACCCCTTCCTAAACAGTCCTTGGCTACTGCTTCCCTGCCAGCCCCACAGAGGCTTCCCAGCTGCCTCAGACAAATAGAAAAACCCTCAGGAACGATCTCTCAGTAGTTCTTGGTGGCATCAGGTACATGGGTTGCTTCGATCCCAGGACAAATGACAGTGCTGTCAAAGCCAGCCACCTGTGCTGCAGCTCGCCCCCCTCCCGGGCACGCAGCCTGCTTGCTGTGCTTGGGCTTCCCCTGCAAGCCAGGCTGGGAAGAGGGTGGAAGGTCAGGGCTTTGTTCAAGGTAAGCTCTAGGTGGTCCCATGTGGGAGCTTGGAGTGGGCACCAGGCAGCCAAAGCGGCCACAGCACCATGGGGCACAGGAGTCTGCACCTGTGGCTACTGCCGTCGGTGTCCGAGCATCCAAACCCTGGACCAGCTCTGCCAGACAGATTCAGGAGGGGCCTTCCAAGTTCACTCCTGCTGCTCCCTGCTTCCCCTGCCCTTGCTCGGGGTTTGCCCACGCTTTGGGCTGTGCTGGAGGGGAGCACAGGAGCAGCCTTTCCCCCACAGGACACCCCTTCTGCTGAGTCTGCATGTCGGCGCTGCTTCTCCTCCAGGCGTGACGCTGGGACTGATTCCCAGGCTGCTGACCCAGCACAGTGGCAGGAGCAGGCAAGGACACTGTCTAGGGCAGGCACGCTGCCTGGGTCCCCAGAGGGCAGGAGGATGCCCAGGGTGCTCCCAGGGTCTCTGGGCTGGGACACCTCCACTCCAAACAGGCCCTGCCTGGCTCCCCCAGGAGATGCCCATGGAGAAGGTTCATGGCTGCAAAGTGAATAGCAGGGTACATTGTGTTTGTGCACTGTTCTCACAGCAGCCAGCAGCACATCTCAGGATTGTCTCAGGGCCCCATCCTTCCCTGAGGGGCGTGGTTAGATCACATGCAGAAACATGTTAGATAAGATGTTAGATAACATGGAGTCAGAAAGAAGAAAGAGTCACACGTGGAGCAAGAGGCACCAGCACAAGAAGTTAGCTGAGGCTTGGGGCTCCCAGACAGGTGCAGGAGATCTCTGCAGAGAGCAGTGCCTTGGACCCATGAGACTTGATACTGGAAGTGTGATGTCTTGAGCCATTTTGTTGCCCCACATATTTTGAACCCTTATTCTATCTTTGTTCTTCCTCAGTGGCTTCTCCTGCTGTCCTAGGCAGCTGTGAAGCTCCTTGCTTGCACCTTCTGGTTTGATTTGGTGGGCCACTTGATTTTTCCACTTGTTCTTTTGCTGTGCCTGTTTTAAAGCTGTATTGATTTCTCTCTTTGCGTGACTTCCACAAAAGCTGCTCTTTGCTCCCAGCTGTGGATGCTGTTTTTTGCCATCCCTTTGAAAACACTCACTTTGCTAACCCCTGCAAGCAAGGAGACACTTAAAACCCCTGAGGATGGATAGATGAAAGGCTTGGATTTATTCCCCAGTGTAAACTACAGCAGCTCGGGGTCTGCTGTGGTTTAAACAGCTTCTTCTGAGCTGGCTGTGCCTCATCTATAATCTACCTCCTCTAGAACTGGGCCAGAACTGGCAGCAATTTGATGGAAACCGAGGGGTGATATTTTGGGCATGATGAAGCCGCCCTTTCCCAAGAGTTTACAGGATGCCATCTCATTTCATTGTGGCTTTCACCTGCCTGCTGCTATTCCAGGGCCAAGGGAACCCTCCTGTGACTTCCTCAGGATGGAATCAGAGGCCATCATGCAGAGTCAAGGTTTCTTCTGACTTCCTGTAGCCTTTGGTGAGGCAGAGGAGAGCTAAGCAGGGATTCAGGCACTCACTGGGCATGGACTGTACTTTGCCAGATGAAGAGGAGGAACTGGGACAGGGCCCTGCTCTGCAAAGGGTCGTGACTGTGGCTCCCCAGGGAAGGGACAAAGCCAGGTGTCTGACTGGACCTGAGTGGTTTGTGCATTTCCCAGTGTCCCATGGAAACCTGTCCCCTCTTCCTCCTCACCCCGAAGCCCTGGGGAACAGGTGAGAAGGCTCATTGCTTTCTCCTGGAGCTGGGGCAGCCTGAGCCATCTGACAGGGGGGTTGCATCCAACAGGCACCATCTGCTCCAGCACAATGTCACCTGTCCCTGCTGCCCCCACTGCTGTCCCCTCTCCCCCTGCACTTGCACCACGCTGCAAGCAGAGCTGACAAGCCAAGCACATTAAAAACTTAATGTAAAACTGGCTCCATCCTCTCTCACATGCCTGTTCCCCTGTCTGTGCCCTGGGCTGCCTCCCTGCTGCCCTCCCGCAAAGAGAGGGCACTGAGCTCCCTCCTGGCAGCGCATAACCCACCTTGCAGCCCTGGGGGACTGGCCAGGACGTGGCAACAAGGATGGGTTTAGCTGCCTGTGGTCCACAGTGGCGGTATTCGGAATGTCCCACCTGCCACAGCTTCCATCTCCAAGGAGCACGGGCGGTGCCCGGAGTGCCAGGCAGCTCCACGGGCTCTGCTGGTCTTTGGAGAGTTGGAGGCAGCAAAGCGCCAGCCCTGCAGCGGGGAGCGTGTCTGGGATTCAGCGCAGGAACTGCCTGGTCCCAGCTGCCTTCCTCGCCTGCTGTCTGGGGAAGTGAAGGATAATGCGCTCAGGCAGTCAGTGATGGATGGCAGGGCAAGTCCTGGGATGAGGAGACGGATTGCACTGCCGCTGGGAGGAGCGGGAGGGGGCCGAAGGGCAGGGGCAGCGCATTCTCTGGAGCTGTGCAGAGCTGCTGACGTGCGAGTCGCGGCCCTTTGGCATTGCAGCAAGGTCCCCGAAGGCTGGAGGCGTGGGAGAAAGGCTACGGGAACAATTGGGAGCAGCAGCAGTACCTGAGGGCTGCTTGGATCCCGCTGGCAGCACCTTCTCTCCCCAGCGTGGAAGGCACTGGGGGCAGGGAGTGTCCCGCAGCTCCATCAGCTCCGTGAGCTGCTCCAGCATCCCGCTCCAGCTGCAGGGAGCAGCATCCTGCCGCGGCGGGGGCTTCCTTCCCGGGCACAGAAACACCTCTGCCTTGCAACAAGGGGAGAGAAGGAACAAACGGGTGGGAACCTGAACCACCTTCTCAGGCAAACAGCAGTCACAGCCTGTCCTGGGAGGCCAGGGAGAAGTGGCGTTTGTGCCATGTAACACAACTTGGGTTGTGCTAGTGCTTACAGCAAGAGTGGGGGGTTGCTTTGGTATTGATGGGCAAAAGAGCAAAGGAGTGATGCTTGCCTCCAGCAAGTTCTCCATTTCCCAACAAACCAGGCAGTGTTTTTTGGGTGGAAAGGGGTATAGTGAGTCCATTACTGTCCACAGGGCACCTGCTGCTTCTGCCATTTCTAACCAGCTCTGTCAGAGGAGTGAGTGGGAGTTACTCATTTCTGCAGTAATCTCTATTTCCCAACAACATCAACAAATGCAGGCTGTATCCCAGAAAAAGACAAGGGAAAAAAGCACTGTGTCCTTCTGGATAAGGGCTGTGCTTTTTCTCCAAGCAGATCCCTGTTCGGATATGGAAGATTTGCCACAAGCCAGAGGGACACCCAAAATGTGCCCAAATCCACACAAGAGTAAACTGCAATCCTATCTTTCCCTCTCTTATTCAGCTGGGAGGGAGGAAAGTCATGTGCTGGCATCCAGAGTTTCAAGCATCATCCTCTGATGGATAGTCAGAATACCCAGCAAAAGTGGGGAGAGGCAGCCCCTGGGGCCACAGTGTCACCCCACTGTGAGTAAGGGTTAAATGTGAACCCACCTGAGAGGGAAAGTGGGTCAGGGCAGTCTCCCTCAGCTCACTATCAGGTTAATTTGATTCCTCCTTTAGTCGGAGCAGAAGGAAATTGTGGGCTCTGACTGCCACCCTTCCCTTTGATCTGTTCCGATTGCTGCAGGCACTTGCTGCTTTCTGCAAGGACTGGATTCAGAGCCCTGAAAAGATGACGATGGCTTGCAAGACAAGACTCAGAGCAGAGTGAGATGGGTTTGGGGGATGGGCCTGGGAAGAGCCCCTTCCCTCAGCAGAGCAGTGGCGTGGGTCAAAGCACCAGCTTTTTGCACATCAGCCCTGCTAACCTTGCCTTGCTGCTGGTCTGCAGCAGCAGTTCCCCAGGGCTCACCAGCAAAGGCACCTGGACACCTCTGTCCTTCCTGCCAGTGCAGTGGTGAGTCCAGCTCATCCTCTCCCTGGGAAGCAGAGGCACCATGAAGCTCAGTGCTAAAATCACCTGTTCCCATCTCCCCTTCCAGTGGCGAGCATCCAGGCAGGTCTGGGCAAGGGGAAGGCCATCCTTCCCTGGGCTGGTGGGATGGGATCTCTCCTGCTCCCCTAGAGCCTGGGAGAAGTTGGGCAAAGAGCAGCATGGTGCTGGCAGGTGGTGCTGGTGCCTGTGTGATCCCAGAGCTGTGTGTTTGTCCCATCTGACAAAGCTGCCCTGAGCCTGCCTGGTTCCAGTGCAGCCCTTGTGGCCATTCCCACACTGCAGCCTGTGCAGGGGCAGGAGCGGTGGGACTCACCTGCCCACACCAGGCAACAGGGACCCACCTGTCCACCCATCCTGCTGCTGCCAGGGCTGGCTGCACGTGCTTTGGAGGGGGCGAGTGAAGCCATCCGAGGGTTGTTGGTTTATTTTGCAGGCGACAATAATTTTCTGCCTGCTGCACACTCTTTAATTAACCGCTCAGAGGATGTGGGGCAAGAGGCATAATGAGCACTGCGTTTGCATATCAAAAGGCAGCATCATTAATATCCCTGTGCTCGCAAGAGCTCTCAGAAGGCAGGCGGGTCGCGGCAGGGCTGCTGGCAGCCCGGCTGGGTGTGCGAGGGGCTGCTGTGCTGGGGCACCTGGGCTGCGCTGGGCACAGGGGCAGCGGGGGGGATGCTCAGCCCCGGGGGCAGCAGAAGGGCTTTGTCAGGGCGGGGAGGCAACAGGACGCTCTCTAAGCAGAGGCGGGGTCTCGCTGAGGATTTTTGGCAATGTTGCCCAAATCCAGCCACATCCCAGGCTGCTCTGCAGCAGTTCCTTTTCTTGACTCTCCTGCCAGCCTGGAGGAGTTGTCCCCAGGCGACCCCTTGCTGGCCCGTTCGAGTGGCCCTGGAAGGCTGCTCTGAAGTGGCTGATTGTTCAGATAAAGCTTATCCTGTTACCCAGGCTGTTTGTTGCCGTACGGCATTTGCACAGAGAAGTCCCTGTAGATCTCAATTTGGCCATGTTCAGACAGCAGGATTAAATGTTCCTTTGCTTCTGTCTCCTGCATGGAGGAAATCAGCTACCCGGGTCATGGTTTACTCCTACACATGCACTTGTCTTTCTCCTTAACTCTCCTCTAATTAAATATACAAATTTCCCAGGGGATAGGGAAGATGGCATGCCAGGGCATCCTTGGCTCTCTCTGCATGTCTGGACACAGTGTGCTTACTGGGATTCTGTCCTTGCCAGGCTCTTGAGGGTTTGTTGTCAGCAAGAGACTTGTTTTGAACACTCGGGTTAGCCCATCCACTTACCGGCAGGCTGAGCAGGCAGCCCCAGGGGGGAATTGCCTGGCAGGCACTTGGTTTCACTTCTGAAAAGCTGGGGGAAGTCTGGGTTGGCTTTGCAAAGTTCTGGGGTGGGGAGTGTGATGCCCAGGATTTCTTCTGCTCTGCTCCCACTTTCTCTCAGCTCCTCCTGTGTCCGTGGAGCCTGTGTCTGTGTGGATAAGCTCACCTAGATGGCCTCAAGGAGACAAGGTCTTGCAGCTCCTGGGGGAAGGGGGAAAAAGCATTTCTAAGGCTTGATTTTCTCCCTTGATCATCCTCCCAGTTTGACAGGGCACTGAGAGATGCTGTTAGGGGCTGCTTGTCTCTAAGAGCACACAAGACACCAAGAGGGCAAAACGCCCTGGTGGAGGTGTAGCAAATACCTGGCTCTATTCCTCCCTATCCAGGTGCACTTGGAAATGCTTTTGGAGGAAGTAACCCTATCTGAACAGGAATACAGGCACTCCCTCAGTCAAGGAAACCCTTCCTGACTCCCCTGGTGCTGCCTGGCTCCCCAGCAGCCATCTCTGTCTGAGCCCCTCCACTGCCATGGGAAGGACAGGGAAGGCTTTGTGAAATACTCTGGTTTGGTAGCAGAGCATGTTATCAAAGGGAATTCTACCCTCCAAGTTCATTATCCATGCTGTCAGTCAACAAAATAAACTGATTTCTGTGCAGTGCCTCAAAAACTTCATATAAAAGCCAACCAAAGGTACACTTAAGTTGATCGTCTTGCAAGGCAAATTTACTACCAGGTTCCTTTAAGCCAGTTAGAGGTAGAACAACACAATGATCAAATTAAGGGCACAATTAAGATTAAATTGATAGGTCTGAATGTTCAAGTGCCAAGTGAACACAGCAGGTAATCACATCAAACAGTGAGGCTGATATTAGAAAGGATGACAAGGTATTCATCTTCCATGTGCTCTGAGAGCCAGGGAACAGCTGAATCACTTTCTAGTGGGGCTTCTGCCCATGTCATGGGGAAGGAGCTGCAGGACATGCAGGTCCCTAAGATCAAGCACCTGCTGCTGAGTGAAACTCCTGGTAGCAGTCCTCCACCTTGTTGAAGCTGAAGCCACTCAGGGCAGGGTGGCACAGTGGTGCCATTTGACTTTCTGTGTTTCAGATTTGACTGTTGAAAAGACACACGTGGAAGAATAAAAGTAGGTTTAAATGAGTATTAGTTCAAAGAGCTGATCATGGCCACCAAACACTCCCTTGGATTGACAGGTCCTTACAATGTGTTGTGTATGGATACTGAGCACTTGAATTTTACTATTTTCATCCTGTCTAATGAGACAGATATGTGCTCCCTTCCTTATTTGCTGTGAAAAGAGCAAAAAGTCTATGTAAACAAACTTTCCTGTCATTCCAAAGGATCTCACTTCCTTCTCTTTCTGAATTTTGGGTTTCATTTCTTCCAGCAATGCTGCTGTATCCAGAGCATTTTTTCTTGGGAAGAAAAGGAGTTGCTGTCCATAAACCACCACAAGTATACAAGGAAGTAGAGCTCACATGGGACCTGTGGTGGATTGTGATTCACAGCATGGCTTGCCTTGCTGAGCAGATGTCTGGGATGAGGAGGCCAGGATCTTCCTTCACATGCATAGCAAGGTCTTGAACTCCTCCTGTATTGGAGATCACTTTCCTGAGGAGGGTTTGGCAGCTTGTCTGTGGACCAGGAGGGAGGATTAACCATGAGCAGCACCACTGTCACATCTGACTGAAATCTGGGGGCTCTGATTATTCACACTCAAAAAGGAGGAGCTGTTCCACTGTGTGTCCGTGCAGAGGCTGGGTGCTCCTTAGTCCTGTCCCTCTCCACTGCCTGTTATTTGCCTCCACTGCCCCAGTGTCTCATTCCCTTCCCGAGGGGCTGAGGGCAGCCAGCTGTTCCCTCCAGCAGTGTTGGCACACTGTGTGGCACTGGGTAGGAGGAGAGGCTCTGTCCCCAGGCAGAGGGCACACAGTGGTCAGGGTGCTGCCCAGCATCGCTCTCTGGGCAGAAATCCTGACCATCCTTGTTTTTTGCCCAGGACAGTTTAATTGAGTTTCCTCAGGGAGAAGCATTTCCATCTAATTCAGCACTTAATTAACCCCGTACACCCCAAAGAAGCTCCGCAACCACTTGTAAATTAAATATGAAAAGCATTATTTATCTAGGAATAGCAGCCTAATGGCTGCAGGTCTGATGTTTATAGTTGCTAATGATGATGGATATGGGAGAGAGAACTTGGGAAGGAAATGGAGGGGAAGAGTTTCTTTGCTCTTAAAAGGTACAGACATAGATGTGTAAGGAATAGGTTCCTGGGGCAGAAATGAACTCTTTCCTCCCTTGATTAAAAAATAGTGTGAAAGAAGCACCAGGAGATTGGAGGAGCACATTCCCACTGCAATAACCCGTGTCCTATACTGTCGTGTTGTGGCAAGGTGAGCCACAGGGCTGCTGTTGCTGGGAAAAGAGGAAGATCAAATCTTCCTGTTGCAATGGGAAATAGTTTCGTGGCTGGCAGGAGCCAAAGAAAAATGCTAGGACCATTCCAACCTTTCCAAAGGAGGGCATGAGAGATGAAGATGCCACTGGCTGATGCACTCACCTGTCGCCCCTACAAGCCTTCTTTGAGCCTGGGCTTTACCCCCAGCACGGTGACTGCAGGGTTCACTCGCTTAACACCAGCTGTGTTTGCTGGCAGAAAAAAGAAGCAAAATGTCCGCAAGCACAGCTGCCTCTTTGGAGGCTCAGAGGGAGAGGACATCCAGGAGAGCGGCTGGCTGGGGAGCAGCGCGGCCGGAGCCGTGAGCCGGCTGCAGCATCCCTGCGAGCGCGCAGCCCGGCGTTCCTTAGGGCTTTCCGCTCCCTCCTCTGTCTCCGCTCAAAGGTTTCGCCCCTTTCAGCAGGCGGGCGAGCTGAAGCCAGCTGCCTGCCCTCTGGCAGGGGAGGTTCCCCCCGGCGAGGATGGAAGGCATTCCCGGCCAGGCGCTCCCTCTGCACAGACCGGGACAGGCGCGGGTACCGCGAGCGGGGGATGAAGGCCGTGTTTGGGGCAGTTCCCCTGCTAGGGGATGCTCTGTGCTGAGATTTAAGACTGTCAAAAGTTACCAGGCACAGGATGCCAAGGAGGAGAATTTTTGTTCCTGGGAGTTTTGCTAGTGCCACCCTCCTGCTGTGCACTTATTGTCCCATTCAGCGGCGCGGTGTTAACTCTTGGCAGCAAGGTCTGTTCAGGCAGGAGCTGCTTTTTTCCCTGCTTCCCGGGACAGGGAAAGGGAGCAAGGAGCGAGGCTGGCACAGCAGATGCGGGGCAAGCCGGTCAGAGCCCCGAGCACAAGGCACAGATGCACAAAATGTCACCAGTAATAGTGATGCTCTGGGTTACGTGTTTATCTAATACAGCATCGAATCTCCCTGAGTTTCTGGCCTCAAACAGCTATTTCCTGTGTCAAAACCACCGTTATTTAATCTCGCATTGGGTGAAGTGGTGTTTGCCTGCCTCAGCCCTTCTTTTGTTTCGCTGAGCAGCCCTTCTGCTAGGCAACAGGCAAAACTCAGCTTTCACATCTTCTCTCTGCCCCGTGTTAATTCGTGAGGCTGGCTAGTGCCTCCCCTCGCTGACAGCTGGGGTCCCCATCCCTCAGTCTGTTCCCCTGCTGTCCCCTGCAGCCTGGTGCCTGTCCCTGTGCTCTGTCAGCAGGGATTGTGGCCCGAGGTGTCCCAGCTTCTTCTGGAGGATGGTACAGAAACCTCCCCAGGTTTACAAAAGCCTGCAAGCTTTGTGCTGCAAAGGGCATTTCTTTGCATCAATACAATTTGTCACCACAGACCCCACACAGCACCTTTGGGACTCTCTGACGCTCCTTGCTGTATCCTGTGCTCATGAATCACCTGAAAAATTTGGCACTTGTTCCTGCCTCCTGTCTCTGCTCCTCCATCCAGGCTGTTAATAACACCCTTGGATAGCAGGAAGCCTAGCACCTGTCCCAGCTTCACCACTGCTAATCTTCTGCCATTATAAACCCAAACTATTTATCCTCTCTGCTTTGGGACACCTTGCCAGGTTCCCATGCAAGAAAAAGATGGTGCCTCTTGCCCTCTGGCTAATTAGCTTTTTTAGCAGCAGTCTGGACAATCCTTTGTTGGAGGAGCTCTAAATAAATGGCCACTTCATTGTTCTGCATCCGCTGCTGGGCTGATACGTTCAAGGAAATCTGGGAGATTAGTGAGACATGGTTTTCCTCTGAGACACGCACACTGGGCTGTATTATGAGATGTTCTGTTTTTAATTATCATTCCAATCAATTTGGTGCACACAGATGTGCAATTTACTGATCTGTAATTCCCCAAATTACCCCTGGAGGCTTCATTTTTATTGTCAGTGTAACATTTGCTACCAGCTATCTGCTGTTTGGTTTTTTGGGGGGGAAGGCTTTCTTCTTGTTGTTTTTTTTTGTTTGTTTTGTTTTTACACCTTCAGCCATCTGCTCTCCAGAAATCCATTTTGCCTCATTTTTTTCTTTCTTGTTACCTGCTGTAATTTCTTGTTGCCAGGCAAGGTTTTGATTTCCCCGTTTGGGAGTACCCCTGTGTGCTGCAGCTGAGCTGCAGGTACGTGGAGCTGTTCTGGGCTGTGGCAGGGATCCACTCTGCAGCCAAACCCTTTCTGCTACAACCCCACCTGGGTTTCCCCACTGTAGCAGGCAGGCACGGATCCCACTGCACTCCAGGTACACAGCTTAATTAATTAGTGCTTGTAGAGCGCAGTCAGGAGGTTCTGGGGAAGATGAACATGTCAGAAGTGCCCTCTTTACAGAGAGATGTAATTGCTCCTCTTGGGGAGCTGCTGGTGTGAGGCAGAGGCAGCTCACAGGGCTGGCACAGACAGACCTTCTGTGAGGAGGGGGGCAGATGGCTGTGTCTCCTTGAGGAGACAAACTTCCTCTCAGGAAATGGGTGAACAAAGCAAAGAAACGCAGCAGGATGGAGGTGTCTGTATCTGGCCAAGAGCTCTGCCACCTGGGGGGCATTCCCGGTGGGGCCAGCCTCACAGACCCCAGTCCTGGTCATTCCTGGACTTGTCCATGCCCCAGCAGCCCTGGAAAATCCTCTCCTTATGCAAGCCTTGCATTTGTGTCCCCAGAGCATCCCAGACCCAAGGGTTCTCATGAACACCCACATGTGTGGCTCACTGGGCACCTGCTCAGCACTGGCCTCCTCCAGGAGTGCTGGGGATGCTCTGTGTCCCGTGGGGTGCTGCAGCCCTCCTCTGCTTGTACTCTGTGTGTGCTTAATTATTAATAACAAATTCCTCTAGCCCTGCTCTCATGTAGGGAGCCACAGACAAGCTCGTAGCCTCTTGAGTCTTCCATACTGGACCTAGACAAGAGACAAGGAGGAGATTTAAATCCACCCCTTGTGATGATGGGGGACCTGGGCTTCCAGCTGCAGGGGGCTGCCCGAGAGGGAGGTTTAAAAAGCACAGCGACCTGGCAGTGTCAGTGCATGCTAGGTTGGAGTTAATCTCCATTTAATTCTTTTTCAGCTAATCCAGACGCGGCTGTGGTCCCATGCTCCCTGACCCCTTAATCCTATTGCCAGAGAACCTGTTTAATGGGGAAGCTGTTGAGAGCTTCTGTGAAATCGCTTGGGGCATCCCTCTGGGCCCCAGCTCTTTGTCTGCCCCACTTGCCCCCCCATTCCTGCCGGCACTGCCAGACCCCCTTCCTCCCCCCTCTCTTCTCAGCTCTTTCCTCCCCACTGGCTGAGAGAGACCCTCAGCCCAGAAGAGCAGGCAGGGAAGGGGGATCCAGCTCCCAGGCACGCTTACTGGGCAGCTGTGAGGTGACCTGTCTGGCAACACGAGCTAGACACCAGTTCTGCAAGCTTTGCTCTGCTTTGGAGAGGGGTGATTGTGAGGATGCAGTTGGAGGGGGAGAGCAGAGCAGCCACGCCCGGGTCCCAGCTGTCAGGAAGGAGGCAGGAGCATGGCAAAGCAGCCAGCCAGCAGTGGTGAGGACATTGCCAGGAGGAAATCTGGGTTATACATCTCAGAACTAGAGCTGATGGAGAAGCAGGTGGGTTTACAGTACAAAATCTCCCCCAGTGTTCTCCTCCTTGCTAGTGAGCAGGCTGCTTGTCTGGGGCCAGAGCAGAGCACAGCCACTGGGGCTGGGTCCTCCTCACTTTGGCAGCTGGAAACACATCCCCCTTGCAGTTCCTACTGGTGCTGACACACGTCTGCATTTGTATTTCCAGAGGAGTGGGGCTGGAAGCACTGACCGTGGTGTGCAGACACACACACTGCTGAGGGTTTTCTCGAGCAGCTGCCCTGGGTGCCCCGTGAGCACTCTGCAGCTCAGAGCATTCTTTGGGATGGGTTCTCTCTCTGTGAGGGATCCACGTTGGCTCAGCTGGGGGGTCATTGCTGGTGCCTTGCCAGGGCTTGTTCCAGACCATAGAGGACTCCAGCCCTCCTCTGTGGCTGTAAAGCCACTCATTCATGAACAAGTTGTTCCTGGGAGCCACGCAGCCAGGCAGTGTGGTCCTCTGGGGACAGGAGCCCTGCCCGACTGACAGACTGCACTCCCTTGTTGGCTCCCCACCATCCTTCTCTGAAAGGCTGCTGGGGTTTGGATGCTGCCATGCCCTGCAAGTTCCCAGCAGGAGCCTTTACCCTCCACTGAATTTGGGAGTGAGAGCACAGATGTTCAGCTCCTTGGAGCTAGACAACAGGGAAACAACCTGTTCCTGTTCCTCTTCACGCTTGCCTGGACTGACACTAAGGGCAGATTCAATCATTTGTGAGCCCAGATAGGAAACAGAAAGGTGGAGTGTCCTGAATTGCCTGGGAAAGTTCATGTCTTTTCTGCCTTGCTCGTCACCCCACATCCCTCCTCAGTGGGAGTAAGGCCACAGAAGACATGGGATCACAGGGTAGTTGAGTTCAGTGCAGGCTCTGAGTGGCTCCCAGGATGCTCTTTTCTGTCAGCTTTTCCTGCACTGTCTCTCCTTGGCTGTCCAGCAGTGCCCACGGAGCTGGAACCCTGTGGAAGTGGTGGATGGCTCTGCTAAAACCATCTTTTGAACCTGAAGTTTTGCAGGGAGACACTTCATCTCTTGCTCCTTTGCTCTTGCATGCATATTCAGATAGAAAAAACGCTGTTCCCCTAAGGTGAAGTGGTAGGATATTAATTTTCTGAAGTTCTCGATAAGCTATTGAAGATTAATTTTAGGGAAAGCCAGGGGATATGATGGATTGGAGGCCAAGCTTGCTTAAATATGCAATATTAAAAATTGATCGTTGTCTCTCCTTGTCAAACACCCTGCCCCAGTGTCTGGGGCAATCCCACAGTCTGACAAAATGCCAGGAAAATACTCAATAAACCCCACGCCCAGCTGAGCGCAGATTTTAATAACTCGTGTTGTCATTATTATTTTTTAAATCACTTTTATGAGTTTTTGTTTTGTTTAATGCCTCTCTCTGTTGTGCAGATTGGCAGCTGGGGGCTTGGAAATCCTCCTCGACATGCCAGGCTGTCAGACATCAGCACCCAGCACAAGCTGCTCCCCTGTCCCCCAGCCAGGGGGGTGATGCTCCAGGAGACAGAGGACAGTGAAGGCAGCCCATGGTGGGATCAGGGGCCTTGGCCAGGGAGACTGGCAGGTGCAGAGAGGGCTGGAGACACCCAGAGGTGGTGGCTGCAGCATCATTCACACTCCTGAGGTTTCTTGGCTGCAGGAGGCAGCACTTGGTGCACGGAGTGGAAATCTCAGTCTCACCTTCCTCAGCTGGAGCTCGTGGGCAGTTAATCCCTTAGCATCAACACAGCATTGTAAACATTCACTCTGACACTTCCCACTGGCAGAGAAACAACAAAATGTTGCCAAAATATTGGAGTTCATCAAAGCAGTGAAGAACTCTTACAGGTATTTTTGCAGCTGGCTGCAAAGTGGGGGTCCCTCTGCAGCACAGAGCCCAAGATGACTCCATCAGAGCACTCAGCAGCAGGAAGAAAGCTCAGTGGGATTCCCATTCATTCCTGCCTGGCTGAGGGAAGTCCAGGCAAAACCCACCTTATCCACTCTAATCAGAAAGCTGCTGACATTATTTTCCTCCCTGCAGTTAATGATTGCAGGAGGAGGGATTTGCTGGCATTTGCATTTCACAGAGAGTTGTGAGAAGAGAAAGTGGGTCCCACAGAGGATTCAGGGAGAACAAGAGGCATGGTGTAATCTGGCACCAGGCTTTTCTAGCCAAGGTCCATTTTCTACTCTTAAGCAGCATAACAATACTGGGATATTCCAGTGCCTGGTGGAACATAACCATCCTCAGGGCCAGTTTGACACTGGCTACTCCTTTGCTGTCTGTCAGGGGTGACTGAGCTTCAGCTGGACTGCAGGAGCATGCATGTGGGACCCTGAGGGGTGGCACTGTCACCTGTTTTAGCACACATCCCCTAAGGTGAGGTTAGCATAAGGAGCCACAGTTGAATACAGAAGAGTAGCACGTTTGAGCAGAGAGCTGTTATTTGCCAAAGGTCTAGTCTTCCCTGATTTGCACTTGGGCTGTAGCAGCACTTGTCCTAATGATTCATCTGTGCTCTTCATTGCAGCAGGCTGGAGGTGAGGAGGGGTGTGTTTGCAGAGCTGCCAGGGCTGTGTGCACTGTGCCCAGAGTGCTGTGACCCTCAGCAGCAGCCCCTGCAAAGGGACAGCTCCAGAGCACTTCCCTGGCCAGTTTGGAACAGATGCCAGCTGGCCCCCACAGCTGCAGCCAGCTGCCTGTGCAGAGCTCCGGGGATGGGGAGCTTTGGATGACAGCTGAGCACACAGCATTGTTGTGACCATGTTTAATGACACACTAGAGTGACTCTCTGCAGTGTGACCCCCTCGAGGCCGAGCAGCTCGGGCAGGTGTGCTAACCTTGTGCTCTTGTGCAGATAAACCCACCCTGCAGAAATATCAGCTCCTTGCACACAGCAGCAGCTGTGGGTGCAGCACTGTGTTCCACCATTGGCAAGGCCAGGCAAAGGAAGAAAGGCAGCAGGAAAGGGTAAGGAGTGGGGTGTTTCTTTTCTTCACCAAATGCAGTTTTATTTCTATGTTAAAAATTTATAGAGCCCTTCATTTAATATTTATAAAGTGAGTGTCTTGGTGATAAATTACTAAGGAACACAACAGGGCAGCCTTACTGCTTGTCTTGGAGTGCTGGGTGGGGACTGGGAGCTCCCCTTTCATCCAGATTGCCCATGCCCTTCATCCAGCATCCCTTGGGGATATCTTGGTTCGTGGGACTGGTAGAGATACAGGACTGGGAAGGAGGCTCACCACTTTTCCTAGCCAAACTTCAGGGTGCCTCCAACTCAGCTGCTTTCTACCCTCCACCCTCAGTTTGAAGAGGGAGACTGCTTCGAGCCATGAAGTGCTGTGAGGGACCCTGGGCTGGGATCAGAAGGGATTTCCAGGCAGCCAATAACACATGCTGGGGACAAGGGAAATAGGGCTTCAGGTGAGGCCAGAGAGCAACTGTGAAGAGCTCTGGCTGGGGGATGACTGGGTTTCCATGAACTAGGAGAACATTTCAAGGTGACCTGAGCATCCTTTGAAAACTGGGGTGGATCAATGCTATTGATCCTCCTAATCATTTCCTCTCCAACAAAACATGGAGCAAAACTCCTGAGCTCACAGACAACCCATCAGCCTCCTGCCACAGTGCTCCAGGGGCCAGCCAGGAGCTGGAGGACCCCCATCCTTGAGGATGTGGACCTCTGTGACACCTCCAGTTCCTCATGGTGTGCCAGAGCTTGCACTCCCAGGGGAAGGGACACAGGGCAGTGTGGAGTGTCAGACCCTGGCACTGCAGAGAGCCCATCCCTTCCACACTGCCTCCCCCACCCCTAAGATTTGTGTTCTGGCACGGGGCAGTGGTGCTGGCAGGAGAAAGGGGAGGTTATGTTATATTACCCAAGCTCTGTTCCAGACCTTCCACACAGCAGCCACACATCCCTGAGATCTCCTGCTGCAGCAGGTGTCATACCCCCAGCCAGCAAAGCAGTGAAAGCATCAGTGCAGGCAAAATATCATAAACTGCCTGCATTTCAGCTACAGTCACCGGCTGCTCTGGACCGGGTTAAATGACACTTCCCTGGAGCTTTTCAGGAACATTTTCTCTCTCGCTCAAGCTCCCTAACTAGGCCCAAGGAGGCAGCAAGGGAGCAGACGAGGTGGCCGAAAGCAATTTCAGCCCTTCTAAAGAAATAACTGGCATGTAACAGTGACAGGAAATTGTGCAATTAGTACAACAGGGCAATGTCAACAAGCTCTTAACGCCAGTTGTTATGGCAACACCGGGAAAAGCGATGTTGGTGCTGGAAAAATCCAGAGACTGAGAAATAACAGCAGCAGCCTGGGCTGGGGTGCGGGCAGCATCCCGAGAGCAGCGCCGGAGAGAGGATGGGCTGGGGTGCGGGATCGGATCCGGCATGCGGGAAACCAGAGCCATCAGCAGGGACCGGGGAAGACTTTCCTGCACACAGCCCCGTGAAGCTCTTCCCTGAGGCACTGCCCCGCAGGAGGGACAGCCTGGAGCAGCCTGGAGCAGCCTGGAGCAGCCCACATCTTCCCGAGGCACAGAAGCAGAGCATCAAGCAGTGGAGGGCTGGCATGCCCAGCTTGGCTCATCATGCCAGTAAAGTGGCAGTGAGTGAAGTGGGTGAGAGAGAATATTGAGCGTTTTTCTGCTAGCACAGTGATGGTGCTTTGGGTCTGGCAGCTCATTCTCTAATCCTGGTCAAACGTGTGGCTAAGCGTGCTGACAAGGTGTGTCATGGGGTTCTGTGGGCAGCTGGCCCCTTTGCACCCATGCCAGGTCCAGCCAGGCCTTTTTAGCCCCCTGTGTACCCCCAGTTTAACCCAGCACCTCAGCCTCCATGCCCACAGTGGGGCAGGTGCAGGGCAGGGGAGGGAGGCACAGGGCTGCCCTGGAATCAGCTCAGCCCTCCGTTCCTGCCTGAGCCACGCTACAGCTGCACCCTGCACCAGCCCACAAACCCTGAGCCACTGGCTTGGCTTTCCAGCTCGAGCCTGGGCTGTCCTGCTGCTGGCTGAGCAGAGGCTGTCCTCACTCGGTGTCCCCAGCCCAGCTCTGCACCCCTGGCTCTGATGTGTGGGGTGTGGGTGGAGGGGGTCTGCAGCAATGTGAGACAGAGCCATTGAAGCTGGAGCTCAGAGCAACTGTGACACTCACCAGTAGAAAGGCAGGGAATTTCTCAACATGCACAAAATGTGCCTCTTTTACCCTGTCCCAAAAATGTCAAAATGGAAAGGATTTGATTTCAGCTCACCGGGGCGTACAGCAGCTCCCTCCCTGCCTCCCTGCCTCCTGCCAGCCAGGGCAAGTCCCCACAGCAGGGTTACCCCAGGAGTCACTCAGACTTCTCTGTGGCTGTGCCCTCTGGTTTACCCCAGCATAAGCCAATGTATACTCCTTTCTCAGCACCAGCAGAGCTCTCTTGGTACGAAATTCAGTGCCCACAGAGCAAAGCCAAAGATTCGGGTTACTCCCTGCTCCCTTTATGTGCAACATTAGATCTTTTCTGGAAAAAAAGCCTTTGCAGGAGGAGCAGGAGAGACTGTAAGATGCTTTCAGAGAGAGCCAGGGCTCCCAGAGTCACAGAGAGCATCATCCTTTTTAGCTCAGGTCTCCTGCAAGGCTCGAGAAGTTGGAGACACAACAGCAGAAGGATGCTGGTCCATGAGAAGCTGCTGCAACATGAACACCCATGAAAGTTAAAAGGATATGGCTTCAAAGGGAGTAACATTCTGAGCCCTTTGGACAAAGCTGAGCAATGGAAGGATCAAAGCACTAGAAAGAATTATGTTTTGTTTCAAACTGTAGTCTTAGAGCAGCTTTTGAGGGGATCTTAGAAAAACGTAATGGGATCTCTTCGAAAACAGCAATGCAAGCCTTGCAGCTGGTACTGTGAAGACGAGCAAAGAATTCCATGTGTTGTTTGTGAAATGTTATTGCCCTTGAAGCAGTAGCTGACTTAGTCATTCAAGTAATTTAAGATGTTGGTGGCTGAGCTTTTGAATACAAGGGGTTGCTTTTCTACCAGCAGAGAGCTGTGTGTTGTGCTTCCATCTGGCCAGACAGTAACACCTTTCTTCATTCCACAAAGCATCTTTCCATGGGACTGCTCCTATCGATTTTGCTGGAGCTGTTTGCAGAGCAAACGCTGTAACATGTCTGTAGGGAGGCACAGCTGAGTCCTGGGTGAGGTGGAAGCTTCCACGAAGCCAACGAGCTCCTAATGGACGTGGCTGATCACTCTTGCCTGGGAAGGCAGTAACAGCATGTGCACGATGGTAGATCACTTTGCAAAACCTCTATAGCTCTGATTCTTCCCAAAAATGACAGAACCTTCAGGTCTCTGTGCTTCCAGGCCTGGCAGGATGTGATGTGGTCCTTCAGTCCACTCTGCAGCTTAGGTCCAGGTGAAGGAGCATGACAGCAGAGTGCAGGAGGGTGGGGAAGGACTCGTGCTGCCTCTGCACCCCTCTGCAGCTGCTACATCCATTTCAGAAAGAGAAAACTATTCCAGAGAGGTAACAGGGAGCTATGATGAACCCATTTCCCAGCCCACCTGCTAGGAAACATCTGGAGAGCTTCAACTTGACATTCCCTCCAGCACAACTGATTGGTTCCTTGCTGGGGATCACAGTGAGCATCCTACATTGCCTGTGGCTGTTTTGGTCCCTCACTGCTTTCCTGCCTGGGATCAGAAGCAAGGCAGGAGTGATCCCAGGTCTCACACTGAGACATTACATCCTCAGCTCCATTTCATCCTTGTCTTCTTCCTTCTAGTCAGCTGTTTGTTCCCTGACCCCAAGTTGTCTGCTGGTGTTATTTCGAACTGAGGGAGGGACTTTCTCCCCCTCCCAGTGAGCATGGTCACTCTCCAGCCCATGCTGAGCATCAGTGGACAGGGGGGACTTTGTCAACTCCAGGAGAGCAGCTCCAGCCTGTTAATACATTTCTTTCATCCTTGATCCTACTGAGATCACAAGGAGAGCAAGTCTCTGATGCCACAGGCAGCCCTGGGACACCTGTGGGAAATCAGCTTCCTCCTGGAGACTCTGTGGATGTCCTGTTTACTTACATCTGTGCCAACTCTCTACTCTGCATTGAATACACAGAGTAAAGAAACTGGCAGTTTTGGAGTGTAGCTTGTTTGACTTCCTGTTCAGTTTATCTTGGTGTCTATCTTCCTCAGTTTTGGGAGGGAATAAAGTGAGTGGGCTGGAGAATATGTGTGAAGGAAATGTGGGCAGGAGGAGAGCACACTGGCAACACAGGAGGCAGTTCCCCAGCAGTGATCCCAAGCTCACCTTGGCACCCTTGGGCTCACAGCAGGGAGGGAAAGATGAAAAATCTTTATCAGGATGGTCAATTCTCTCCTCTTCCTGTGCTCCTTCTCTCAAAGACAACAACCTTGCACCAGGCAGCACTGTTGGTGTGCTGCCAGGAGCTGAAGGTGAGTGTGGCAAAGGCTCTGCTCAAACTCCTAGTGCCTCTTTGTGCTGTAGTCTAAGCCCAGGAGAGGTCAGAAGCAAAGGGAGCCTGAAACATTGGAAAGGGCTTGCTTCTCCAGCAGGAAAATCTCAGCAAGGACTTTTGAATATGAACAGTTATGGTTTGGACAGAGGAAGAATGTACAGAGAGCTCCAGAAATAGGACATAGGACAGAGCCTGTTGCCCTGGGGGTTTTTTGCAGGTGATTTTTGCACTCTTCTGTAAAGTTTCCAAGAGGCAGCAGCAAATCTGCAGATGAGAGGAATGATGCCCCTGAACCACTGTCTCCTCAAGGGCCAGGAAACAGAGTGTGGTGAAAATGGCATATGCAGTAGGACTGCTCTTAATGAATGGTGCAGAGAGGAGTAAGAAAGTAATCTGTTTTACCCAATGCCACGAATTTCAGCATCCTGGCCTTTGTGCTCCTGAGGCATGCAACTCAAGGGCCTCTCCTTCCTCCAGTAGTCAAGGTTTCTTATGTCCTGGCTTTTCCTCTTGCTCCCAGCTCAGTTTTTCAAGTCCTTTGATGAGCTGAGGCTGATCTCACTCCTCCCTCCTCTCTCTGGACCATTCCTTGGATAATACTTGCAAGAACAAGAGAGAAATCATAACTTCTCCAGCCCTGTTACTGACTGTGTAAGTTTAGCTCCCAGAGCTTCCCCTCCCAGTTGTCTTGCTCCTTGGCCATACTGAATATATGCCAGTTCTGTGCTGCCTCCTTTGATATCTGCAGAGGAAGCCTTTGCCAGCAGTGGATCTGTCTGATTTTTCTCACTTCACCGTGGCAGCTTTGGAGCTGCTGAGATCCCTGGAGACTCAGCAAGTCTTCAAACAGTCAAAGGAGCTGAGATCCAGTCTCCTGAGACATCTGAGCACAGCACAGCGTCCGCTTTTTGATACAATGCTATCAAGACATTTCCCTGTATTTCTTTTTTGTTTTTTTGCAAATCAAGAGAATGGAGCTGGTTTCTCTCCTGCTGTTGTTGGAGGCCGTTGGAGAAGGAGGTGTTTTCATTTCAGCTCTTGAGTCAGAGAATAAAGGAGGAGGAGAAGGTGGGGGAGAGGAGGCAGGAAAGGAATATCTGAGAGGATGATAAGGGAGAACATCTGCTCATGGCTTTTCTGTAGGGCTGATCCTCTCAGAGCCACGGGAGGAGGCAGTCAAAGGGCATTGCCTGGTGCCAGAAAGCAAAGCCCAGGTGGCTGGAGGTGAGCAGTAATGAAGGAGAGGTGGACAGCTGGGGGGCTGCAGGACACACCAGGGAGCCCAGCAGCACTTGGCAGGACAGCACTGAAGGAGCCACAGGCTTTGCTGAGCTCTCACCAAGATGCCTTGGCCCTTTGGCCAGTAAATTGTGTGGCACAAGCTGGCCTCCTCCTTTCACCCATGCAGGGGATGCATTAGTTTTGCCTCCTCCCAGTTCTGTGAGGTTCCTTCTTGTACCTCTAATGCCATGCAAAGCCACCCACAGGGCTTCCTCACCTGTCCTGGGCTCTGCCCTGCTGCCCAAGCCCACCCTTCAACAACTCTTGGCTTCCTCATCTTGGGAACCACCTCTGCCAGTGCTTCCTGGATCCCAGTCCCTGCTCCTGCCCTGGAGTGCTCCCCATGGAAACTGTCACTGGGATCAAACTGCTCAGATACAGCGATGCTCCAGGTGATCTGGATGAACACCCACACTGTCCCTGGGAAGCACCTGCCAAGCAGATGGGCCTAGAGCAGGATCTGGCAACATTCTGCCCTGAGCTGCAAGGCAAATGTGTTATTCTAATCCCCATCAAGCTCCTTGGGTCTAGCTTGAGACCATTAATATAAAAACAACCCTTGGCATACAGTACCCCTCCTGCTTGGCTTGGCTCCAAACTTCTGCCCCACTGGACAGCCCAGAGCCTTCTGCAGGAGTCTGCTTTGCCCCAGTTCTGCTTTGCCATGCTGTAATTTCTGCCTCAATAAAACCACCTTGAAACCAGAGCCTTGCTGAAGCCCTCCAGGCACACTCAGTGTCGAGGCAGGTACCCTCTGTTCACTTCCCTATCATGTCCCTTGGCACCAGCAGGACAGAGGATCTTCAGCCCAGCTTCTGCTGTCTTGCTGGGTCATCTCAGCAGGGACCTTGCTTTCCCTTGGAGCTGGCTGCAGGTATGGTGGCACTGATAATGGGCCCTTAAAAGTCTCTCTGTACATGCAGGGAATGCATCAGCTGTTAATACCCCTATTTCCCATAGTGCCCATACTTATTCCCTGCTTCCATATGCATATTCTCTGACAAGCTTCCTTTCTTCTGCCCGAAGCAGGTTCATTTTTAATTCATCTGTGATTTCCTCTAGCTGCTCAGGGCACACAGACTCTCTGGCTGCATCCCTGCATGAGAGGGAAGGGAGAAATGAAGGATGCTGGCAGAGTATGGCACTCCCCCCCTCCACCTCTCTGCACTTGATCCCAGCATCTTGAGAGTGCATGTCTCCCTCATTCTCTCCACAGAGGGTCTAAGAGGCTTTTAAGCCCCCCTCACACAGGCATGCACTCAACTCTCCACTAATCTGTGCTGCTATTTATTAACAGACCCAGCAAGGGCTGGGCGAAACTTGTGAGTCATTAATTCAGCTGGAATGATGAGCTAATGAGAGGAACCTTGTGAGCTTCCCTCCCCACTCCTGGTTGTTCAGTGCATATTAATCTTGCTGAGTACATGTGCCAGCAGCATCCCCATCAGCTGAGCACACTGCTGCATGTTTGCTTTATGGGCCGTTGTTCCCCGTGCCCAAGACCTCTGCTTGACTTGCTATAGTTCTTCCCAGTGAATTTGTTCCAAAGCAGATGATTTAATGGCAAGCAGAGACCTCGAGACAGCAAGGAGAGGCTGTGCACATTAAGGAAGCCCCTGTTAGCACTCGTGTGCTCTCACCTGGGTGGGGGCACAGCTGAAGTCCCCAGAGCCCTTGGCCTGGAGGGACAGAGCACTGTCTGTCCTTCTGCACATGCTGAGGGGCTCTGGGGGATGGATTTGTCCAGCTGGGCTGGATGAAGGCACTTCAGCTGCTATAGGGCAGTCCTAGCTTTGCTGAAGTATAATTAATTCTGTGCACCTCCCAGGAGGTAGTGGGGAGTTTGAATATGAAAGCTGCAAAACTCTCCTGGGTGAATGCATCCATCTTGATTTGAGCTTTGTGAGCTTTCCCAGTTGTATATCTCCTAAAAATATTCCCATAGAGTCACAAATTTCTGTAGAGGAACTGAAAGGCTGCCAACAAGAGGCTCACTTTTCTTACTCCTGGAAATAGCCCACAGCACTCTCGAGATCCATTGACCCCTGGCTGCAAACCACCGACCTGCAGCTTGTAGGGGAGGGAAATGAGAGGGCAGCACTGTGATTTCCACCCAGAAAAAGCTGTGCCTGCCATTATGAACCAGGGCAGGCCAGGGCTGGTGGTCCCTGAGGTGCTGGGAAGGGGCAGCTGCCCAGGGGCAGGACAAGGCTCAGCACACGCTGCACGTTGTCTACAGCGTGGTTTGCAGTTTATCTTCTGACCATAAATGTTTGTTTTCTCTTTAAAGGAAAATTTCAGAGGTCTGGTGGCTGCCACCAGTGGAAGGACAACCACTGGGTCTCAGCCTGGGCCAGGGAACAGAAGTGAGTGTGGTTTGATGCCATCAAGCAACAACCCAGTTTTAGGTTTGAGCGTGGGAGGACTCTGCTTCTTCCTCAAGCTCAGATGGCTGCTATTGCCTGAGCCCTAGGAGCAGGATGTATTTAAATATTACTGCTAATTGGGAGTATTTTAGTTCTATATTTCTCCTAAAAAATTAGTTCTCTTGATTGAAACTCTAAGTCAAGGCATAAAATAACAGTAGGTTGATAAACCTCATGTAAATGTAAGCACTCACAAAATGCCTGTTTATTGCTCAGAAGTTAAACCTAAGCCAAGAACTCAGGAGGTGTCCAAAACCTGGAATGAAACACAGCCCCAGAATATGGCAGCAGCAATGGGCTAAGTGCAGCTAAAGAACTGTCCTTGGCTCAAGGATGAGCTTGGGCACATTTGAGAGTCTGCTGCAAATACCAAAAAGGAGAAAGGCTCATTTTCCACCCTTGTCCTAGCAGTGATATCTGCAAGGTTGAAATCTATACTGCTGAAAATCCACAAGGACCCCTCAGCCAGAAACCAAGCCGAGTTCATTAACAGCCTCTAATGCTGCCTTTAATAAATTGTATGGCTTTTAAATGCAAACATATTTTGAGAGACCTCTTTTGTCTTGTATCTAGGACAGGTAAGGCAGGATCATAAAACCAAGAGCAAATTCTGACTTTGCACATGTTTCAGTTAATTACCATCCAAATTAAAGCTTATTCAACTGACGAATTTTTTTTTAAAATCATCTAGTGAATAAATGCAATATTAAGCCTTTCAACACAAAGTGGGAAAAAAAAAATCCGAATAAATGTTAATTACATAATAGCCCTTATGAGCTGGTTTAACTACAGTGGAAGCTGGCAAAAAGCAAGTGTTGGGTTTTGCTGACCAGCACCAGTCAGCTTGCTTCAGGAAAACAGGGAAGTAGCTCAAATGTGAAACAAGATTGGAGTGGATTATTTAAAGGCTTCCTGTTTACAGATTTAGATCAACTTGAATTGAAATCAATTCATCCTTCCTGCCTGGAAGCAGATTGCTGAGGAAAACGATGATGGTGGCAGATCAGGGACTGTGGCAGGTGTGATCCCCCCTCACTACCTTTCCACCTCTCTCCACAGAGAGGTGTTGCACCTAGTTTACAATTTTCAAAAGAAGGCTATGAGATGAGTGGATCAGCTCTCAGTACTTCTGCTGAAGAGTCATTATTGAGCAAGGCATTTCCACCTCACCTTGGACGCCCCGGCACTGGCAGTGCCCTCCCCAGGTCTCAGCCTTGCAAGGAGGGGAGCAGGATGCTGTGTGCCTGGCCACAGCCCCCTGCACCCCACAGCTGCATCGTGCCCCCACTGTGCCCAGCCTCCCCACCACCCCTGGCAGAGCTGCCCTGTGACAGACAAATCCCCAGCGCCCCGGCCCTGCCAGATGCCTGGCACGTCAGTGTTGCTAAGCAAGGAGAAGTTTTAACGTGTTGATTAATGCCCTGACTCTGGGTGAGTAATTAGAATTAATGTGGGATATCAAATCAGGAAATCAGGCATTATTAGGAGGAATTAGTGATTTATTTTCATTTTACGCCTGGCTCACCCCAATCCCCCAACACAGACGGGGGATTTGGCAAGAGATGAAGTTCCTTACTTAGAGCACAAGGATGAAGAAGTAAGTGGTGATGGGAGGAGGAGAAAGAAAGTGGAGAGACAGCTCCTAGGTAGTTAATCTCATCACAGCCAAGTCTGATCACTGCCTGTGAGTGCTGTGAGCAAGGTGCAGAGCAGCAGTGAGGGACCAGGGCCACTGCCTGGAGCCCCAGCTGGCTCAGCTGGAGACATGGCCAAAGCCCAGAAGCCACTTGAGCAAGGAAATGCCCTTCTGGCACAAACCCTGGCTCTGCCCTGCTCTGGCAAACATGCCAGAGGTAAATCCATGCCCCTACAACAGGCAATGTGGCAGCATGGTAGAGCAGGGGGGAACCTCACTGGTGCTGATGCTGGGGGTCTTGGTCCTCAGAGGGGTCCTGCTCTGGCACAGCAATGGCAGCCAAGTGGTTTCAAGCCCCACTGGGCTGCAGAACCTTTGCCCAAACACCCTGCCACATCACAGCCAGCTGCTCCAAAGCTCTGTCAGCCAGGACGTGGCTGCAAGCCAGCACGTGTGGCTGACAAACAGCTTGCAGCAGACAGCTTCCCAACTCACCATGGGGTGAGGGCAGGCTGGAAATCATAGACTCATAGCTGTTGGAAAACCTCATTGATCAGGTTGGAAAAGACCTTTAAGATCACAAAGTCCAACCATCAACCTAGTACCACCAAACTCTATTCCTAAGTGCCACATCTACACTTCTTTTAAATACTTCCAGGGATGCTGACTCCAACACTTCTTTGGGCAGCCTATTCCAACCCCTTCAGTGAAGAAATTTTTCCTAATATCCAAATTAAATATCCCCAGCACAGCTTGTGGCCATTGCCTCTTGTCCTATCACTTGTTACTTGGAGGAAGAGGCCAACCCTCGCCTCACTACAACTTTGATGAAAGGAGCAGGGTGGCTTAGCAGGGACAAACAACAGCAGAAGCATCCCACTAGCTTTTCATCACCCAAGCTCTGCATTTACAGGGAGAATTTAAATGCTAACAAGACCAGATCTGGTGGTGGAGTAGAAGACTCAGAACTGCTGGTGCCCAGCTGAGTGCTGGTAGGAAGGAGCAGGGGGTAACCTCAGGGGGCAGTGCCCCAAAAAGCTCCCTTTCATGATCAGACCCATTTGCAAATTCATCTTCTTAGGCAGAAGTTTTAGGCAGATTTTTTTTCACTTTCTTTATTTTCTCCCCAAGATGAAAATGTCACTGGTATAGTTCACAGTACTCCCTATAGCATCTCAGCTGTATTTAGTGCCTTTGATATGTGCAGTGTGCATCCTCTCTTCCTCCCATGCAGTGGGACAGAGCTTTGGGAGCAGTGCTCAATATGCACAAAGGCTGTCTCTCTAGAAGTTTATCTTCACCAAAAAAGCCAGGCAACCTTTCTATTTATAATTACTTTGAGTCTATAAACAGGTTAAAAAGGCTTCTCCCTCTCTCTCTCTCCTTTCTGTTCATTTGCCAGAGAAGAGAGGAAAGCAAACAAGCATAGTACAAGACACAGCACTGTGTGGTTCAGTCAGGCTGTGTAGTGGAAAAATCCAGTGCTGTCCTGGGCATTGCAGCTGGGGCCTAAGTGCCACAGCTCAGCCTTTGCCTCGTACCTGAAGTTTTCACCCCAGCTGCAAAGCAGTAGATCTGCTCTTCCACAGAAAGAATGCAAGACTCAATCAGTGAGGTGCCCAGGAAAAACAAAACAGTCCCTGCCCTGGCACACAGTCCTGTACAGGGAGGGAAGGAGGAAGAGCTGGGTTTGGCAGGGTATGAAGACAGCAAGAGTCCTGTGTCCCAAGCAGGAGGGCTTGGGAGGTTTCAACCCTCACTGAGGTTCATTGACCACACACTCTCTGAGGAGGCACAAGAAATTGCAGAGCCAACTGCTAAAATGCAGCCTGCTGTGAAACATCACAACGATTTACATGTAGATTTTAATCAGAATTGAGATGTATTTGTTTAATTAGCACCACTGTAACACAGGCTTGGATGGAAAAGCTCCACCAGGGAGTCAGGTTAATGCAGACCTGGACACTGGGCACCCCAGGAGAACAGGCTGCATCCAAAGAATCTGCTACACTGGGACAGCTGGATCACTCCTGCAGGAGGAGCCAGAAGAGGCTTTCTAATGTGGCACTAGCAGGGCAACCAGCTCTTGGCTGTGACAGAAGGTGCTTTAGCCTGAGGAAGAAAAGCTGGGGGCCATGGCAGCAATCTGCAATCCCAGCCCAAGTGTGGCAGCATACAGTGGGTTTCCACCAAAAGCAGTATATGACACTCAGTTGAGTTAAGTGAGGCTTAAAAACGAACAAAAAAACAAACCCCAAAAGGAGGAAACATGTCTTTAGAACAGTCTGGTTTCTCAGCCAGTGTCTGGAACGTTGAGTCTCTGCCTGAAGACACTGCAACCAAAGCTGGAGCGGGAGGGAAGGGCTGAGGCCAGCTGGCACCTGCCAGCCCAAACACAAGGACACCCTTCAGAGCAAAACCAGGAGCTGCCTCAGCTGCTTCTGAAGGGGCAGGGTCATCCAGCTGGGGTTGCAACATGCTCCCAGCTGCTCTGGTGGCACTGACAGCCCAGCCACGCAGTTGCACGTCAGCCATACCAACAGCTGAGAGATGTGAAGACACCATAAAAGACCTGCAGATATCTGCGTGTAGATTTTTGCCATATCAGGTGTTTCCAGCCTCACAGAGAGAAACTGGGCATCTGCTCAGACCAGCTGGAGGAGCAGCAGCATTCTGGGACCTGGGCTTGGGCACAGCTCCATGGCAAGGAGCTGATGAGGGGCAAGAAGCAAAGCTGAGGCTGGGGAGAGAGAGGGAGACAGAACTACGTGAAGGGGAAAGCCCAGTACAGAAGGATGCGAAATCACCAGTGGGACAGGGTGGGTGGCAAGGGACAGAGGTCCCAGCTGACAGGTGCCTGGTGGCTGTGGAATAGGAACTGTGTCCTTCTCTGGCCATTCTCAGGGAGCAGCAATAGACAGTGACTTTCCCTGACCAGCTGTGAGGGAAAGCTTGGATTACTGCAGGTGTCACTTTTGGTGCTGACTCCCGCACAGGGCAGGAGCAGGCTGAGGATTTTAAATAATGAAGCACGATCCGCCTGTGGACTCAGTGATGGATAGAGAGAGGCAGTAAATGGGACTCAGTGCCTGTCTTTATCTTGTCTTTAGGCATCACAGAGAGGGTGACACAAATGCTGAGCACTCAGGCCATGGGATCTGCCCCGTTTGCTGGCCTGGAGGCAGACAATGCCAGCAGCAGAGTGCAGAAGGGGCTGGGGGCATCACAGACCCCACAGCCCTCTTTGCTCCGTGGTGGTCTGGAAGGTCCCTTCTGAAAGGAAATGTGTTTGGAGGTACTGTCTTACTAAAAATTCTTCTTATATACATCCTCAATTCAAAAGAATTTGAGGAAGAACAAGAACAAATCAAAGCTTTTTTTTTTTTTTCATATGAGGTACTCTATCTCATTACATGGAGCTAAAAGATGTGCCCCCTGCCACTTACATCCCTGTGACCCTCTTCCTTTGGTGCTGTCAGCCCTGATGTCACAGGGATGGGCTTGAGTCACCCTGTGCAGGGCTGCAGCTCCTCCTGCCAGGGCAGTGCTCCCACAGGAGCCCAGAGCGGCAGAGGGTGCATGGGCAACCCGCAGTGTAACCCTGAATGCCCAGCCCTAGTGCTGGGCTCTGCAGAGCTGGTCCCAGGGGATACCATCCCTCTTGCCATGCTGCCTTCCACAGTGTCCCTCTGCTCCTTCTTGCCCAGGGGCTGGGAGAGGTTTCCGTGCTGCCAGACACCAGTGCCCCTCTCACCCTGAGCTGCTGGAACCCGCAGGGCACAGCTGAGCCCTGCCAGCGGGCAGGCTGCGGCTCCGGCACACAGGCGGGGCTGCAGCAGATTGATGGCTGTCTGGTGGAAAACATCCTACTGATAGGCCGAGAACAAAACGCAAACAGGGAGAAATGACAGCTGTTCCTGTAGCTTTTCCATCATCTCCGCCGATAGCAGCCGCAGCGCCTGCAGCTCCGCGATTGATGCACCTCCGGGGACTCCGGCAGCGCCGGTGCCACAATCAGCAAGGATAAAAGAATTGCTGCTGGAACCCAGAGGAGACTTCGGATCCTTATCAGGAACAAAAAGGACATCAATCCGGTGCCAGCACAGGCCTCAGATGCAGCCACACACTCGTCAGCCAGCCCGGCAAGGCTGGCACAGCTCAAGCAGCACTGCCAGCCCCCCTCCCTCTCAGCCGAGCTCTGCTCCAGCCAAGCAGCACCAGGCAGCAGCACTGAGGCCCAGCCACTGCTCGGCCAAGAAAACCCTTGGCAGGAAAGCTGTGGTAAACAGAGCAGGAGATGAGCCTCTTTGGAGTCCCAGCTGGCCCTGGAGGGGCTGGCCCGCTGGCCTCAGGCAGCCTGACAGACCAGCTGGCTGCCCTGCGAGCCCCAGCTGGAGCTGAGGTGCCTCCCAGCTGGTCCCTGCTCTCCAACCCCTCAGAGTCCAGCCCCAGCACACGGGACTGCTTTGCACAGCACGGACAGTGGTAAGCATCAACTCCTCCACAACACACAAAGCTGGCATTTCTCCTTCAGGTCTACACTCAGGTTTAGTTTCTGGGCATGCTGAGAGGAAGGGAGAAGGCACAGAGCATGCCTGTTGGTTAAAAAGCACCCAGGTGTTTGTGTAAACTGCTGCAGGAGCCCAGCTGCTGCACCTCTGACCTGTGTGAGGGGCCTGGTACTCAAGTGTCACAGCAGACAGAAGGAGCATCCCTTTGTCTGCCAGCACTTGTAGCTGGGAGCTCCCCACTCGGGGCACAGTGATGCCAAAGGACCTCACTGCTGCCTCTCCTGAGGCAAGCTGGCTGGTGTGCCTCCAGCTTCTTCTGGGGTAGGACTAACCAGCTGCCTGGTAACCATACCTTTCAACATGCAAAGGTTAAAGACAGCCTCGTGGGACAGTCTGTCAGGTGCCTCTGTCACGGGTGGCCAGGGCAGCTGGGCTGGTGAATCTGGAGCTGGCCAGAAGGATGGAGGCCACCAGCACTGGCTCTGAGGCTGCTTTCTGCAGCATCCGTGCCTCCTGCTGAAATCTTACATCCCCAGAGCCTTCTGTGCAGCTTCTTTACTCTCTGGTGTGCCACAACAGGGCTGAGGGGACCAAGGCTGCTTTCCCCACCAGTTCCTGTCCTCCACCCCAAAGCAGATGTGTAACACTAGGAGCACCATCCCCATAAAGATAGGGAGAGCTGATTGACATCACTGTGCAAAGAGCTATTGCCTAAAGCACCTGTGACAGCTTTTGGTGAAAATGCAGCTATTTCTTAAAGTCCATTCCCTGTCTGGTGGGGGAAGTAGGAGAGCACATCTGCAGCCTGCTCTGAGCTGCTCCCCAGCCTCGGGGCCCACGAACATCACGGCACAGAGGAGTTCTGGGATGTGCAGCTACACCAAAACTCTTCTTTAAACTTTCCTGGTCATGGTGATCAGTGGCAAAACCAAACGATCTGGGTGGCAGACACGATCTTTAGGCACAGAGTTGTTCAGTTTGGCCCTGTGCACCCAGACACACGGCCCTGGTGGTGCAGGGCCACAGGGCACTGATGGAGTTTAGTGTGACCACTGCGGTGCAGAGCAGCTGCTAATGCCGTGTAAAGAGTTCTATTCAGTTCAGAGCCGAAGCTGGGAGAGTTTTCAACATCATGGGGAAATGACATTGTGGCTATTCGAATGTCCACTGCTACTGCCCTCTGGAGAAGGCTGGAGACACTTCTCCCTCTCTGGAACGTTTGTCTCGGTGGCTCTGTCCTGCATGAGCACTGCAGCTGGTACAGGGCTACTGGAGAGCTGAGCTCCGGAGGAGGAAGGGGTTTTGGGACAGGTTTGAAGTGCTGAGCCCACACACTGGGCCATGCAGGGCAAGTTGCAGTGGTGAAGGAAGGTAGTAGGAGACACTTGGAAAAATATGAGGATTTGGAGAAAAGATTTTGAGACTCACAGCAAGCTGGAGAGCTGTAAAGTGTGACCCCATTGCTGTGCCTTTCTCAGGACTTGCTGTTTCTTCTGCAAACCCAGTTCCCAGTGGCAGGAGCATGTTTTTTCCTCTCTCCCACCTCACTTCACTTTTAAATAAGCTTATATCCCTCACTGCTCGGAGAAACACTTTGAAAACCTGACCCTGATGCACCCTAAAAGCTCAGAAAGCAGGAAGTAAATAAAAAGAGCATTTTATCTTCTAACTTAAAAAAAAATCACATTTAAGAAAAAAGCCCAGCAATCTCCTAACCCTTCTTGCCCTGATTCAGGAGAAAATTTTTTCCTCTTTCCTTTCAAGGATAGTGCCTCTGGGGGATTTGAAATTGTGGTGCCAGTGCAGAAGAAGCCAGTGTGGCCCCTGTGCCCCTTCCTGAGGACATTCAGTGCTCCCAGTGGCTGTCTGATGCTGTCACCTGCCAACCAGTACTCAGTGGCTGTGGGGGACCACAGCACTGCTCTCACTGACACCTTTTCCTGTTGTAGAGCTTCCCCACGAGCGTGGATGCAGCCACAGAAGCTGTACCTGTGCTGAGAGCCTTGCCACCCTTCTCTGGCCATGGGCTAATGCACTCAGCTAGAGCTCTCTGGTGGCCAGTGGTCCCAGTCCTAGTCCCAGTAGCCCATCCTGGGCACAGGGGTGTCTGGCAGAGAGGGCACCGAGCCCTCAGAGCAGCCATGGAGGGAGGTGCTCCAAACCTGCTCCCCACTTCTACTGGTGGCTGTAGCTGCTGGCAGAGCTGGAGCTGGAAGCAGGCTGCCAGGCACTGCCAGGTGATCGCTAAAGCAGGCAGGGCTGCATTAATTGAGCTGACGGCAGCCAGCAATGCGCTCTCCATCAGGCTGGGCTCTGCAGCAGCCTGTGGGGAAGCAGGAAAGACAGGGAACAGGGGAACAGGGGGCAGAGTCTGCTTCGCTGCAGCGATGCTTCAGGCGAGGCACTGCAAGGGGGCAGGTGGGAAACCTGCCTCCCCCCGGGTACTCCGAGCATCGCTGGCTGCCCCCTGCCCCTGGCTGGGCCCCTGCTGGTGCGGGCTGTGCCTCCTGCAGCACTGCAGCTGCCTCTGCCGGGGACCCCTGCCCCGGGGACCGTCCTGCCGGGGAGATGCTGGGTGGGAGGCAGGCAGCCATCTGCGACAGGCATGTGCTGCCCGGCAGGGAGGGCGGGGGAGCTGCAGCCCCCCTTCTCGCCCCCTCTCCTCCCACCTGTTCTAGAATCGTGCTTGGAGGTGCCGCGGGCCCTGGGGGATGCTGCAGCACCCTGTCCCCGAACGACTCGTTGACGCAAAGGGAAGATATTACTCAGGCAACACGTGAGAGTGGGAGCAGAGGGAGGCGATGCAGGCCAGGAGCAAGGGGTGTAAGCAGGACTGAGGAGGGAGCTCAGGGCTGCCAGGGCAGAAATTCGGCCCTCTAAGAGCTGGGGAGTGGCTGAAGCTGTCTGGCTGAAGGTGTGGCAGGATGGAGGGGCACAGCACAGCCAGATGTGGTTCAGGTCCTACTGCCTGTGGCCTCAGATCTTGCCTGGGGCCACCCTGCCGAGCTGCTAGAGCAGGGATGCTTTGGCTTAGCCTGGACTTGCCAGACCTGAGGGTTCACAGCACTGTGGAGGAACTGGGAGCTGTGGCCACAGGAGCTAATGGTTGCAAAGTGAATTGGAAAGAAACAGGTTAGTTGCTGTGGTTTGTCTGCAGTGACAGTGAGAGGAGCAGGGCTGGAGTGAGGTGCCCAGAAGATGGGCAGCAGCCAGCAACCACCTGTGCCCTCCTCCCTGCTGTGTGTCATGGCTGGGCTGCTCTGGAGAGGGATGCTCCTGAAGCAAGCATGCCCCATCCACCAGGGATGCAGCACTGCCCAGGGAAGGCTGTCCCCGAGATGAGGGACCCTGCTCTGTGTGGGGGCCAGGAAACAGATGCAGCTGCCCAACACTGCGTGCTGCAGAGACCAAAGCCACCCTCATCACAGGTGATCTTCTCAGCTTAGCCACAGTGCTGCCCTCTGAGCTGTAGGGGAGTGGTTCAGTCAAGGGCTTTAGGAGAAATGGGTCAAAAACCAGCCAGTGTCAGTGATGTGGGATGTGAGGGCCAAGGGTGAGCACAGAGCCCCTTCCCCGTGTAGGAAAGGGGCTGGCAGGCCCCTTGCAGAGCACTGATGCTCTTTCAGCAGTCTGCCTCTTCTACACCCAGCACACAGTGGTGAGGAAGGACACAAAACACCTGCAGGAGTCCAAACATCTCCTCTGGCCCTGACCACTGGGGGCTCAGGGACCCCAAAGGCAGAACCTCACTGCATCCCATAGTGGGGCAGCTGGCAGGGAGAAGGGAGGAGCTGGATGCAGCTGTTATGGCAACAGAAGTTCTCAAGATAGGGAAGGGAAAAGGACTCTTTAAAGCATGTTTCCATGGCAACAAGCATCTTCAAAAGTCTCTATAAAAACAGAAATTAAAAAATAATAAAAAGGTTTTCATAGAGGTGGGAACTTCTGTGAGCTGAGCTCCCTCAGGTGCTTTGAGAGCTAAATGAAGAGCCTGGGACTTCCTGGGAGGGGATAGGGCCAGCCCTACAAGGTAAAGGAGGAGTGGGGGGCAGAGTTTTGCAGCCTGGGGGCTGTGTCATGCCCCCTTCCTCCACCCCATGTTTGCAGGTTTTTTGCTAGGAGGGCCTTTGCCCCATAAGATGGCCAAGTCTGGCAAAGAAGGCAGGAAACAAATAGCCTGGAAGAATTTGAGGGGCAAAGAAATGTCTGTGCTCTTGCTCTGGCTCTTCCAGCCTTGCTTTCCCTACCCAGGGAAGGACAACCTCACAAGATCACTGCTGCAAGAGCTTGGGAGCTCCACACCTCCCAGGGATGGGAGGTTATGGATGGTGAGCTCTGGGTCAACACAGCAGCTGGGAACATGCAGAGTTAAAACTAAAACCACCACACTGATTTGATTTAATTTAATCTGTGGTCATTCTTCATAGGAAAGAGCTTGCAATTAAAAGGAGGGACAATAGCTGTCAGACTCCTGGCCCTGCAACTGCCACTGGTTTTCTAGCAGAGTTCTCCTGAGGGGTTATTGGCTTACTGAGAGGAGACTGACCACCCTACAGTGCCTGGCTCCACATCAGGAGAAGACTGTCCAAGCCCTTCTCTGCAGAAATCTGGACTTCCATGCCCTATTTTAACACTGCTGCTTAGCTTATTGGCTAACAAACTCTACACTCAAATGATCCTGATGCAGAACAGTGCTCCTAGTCCTGCCACTAGCCCCTTGGGATGCTGGAGAACAAACACTTTCCCAAATCCACACTCTACAATCACATACTTCCACTCCTTTGTGCCTGATGCAATAATCCTGCACGTGCTCTGGTCTGCACTTTCACCAATACATTTTGAGTTGTAACCTTGCCTGAAGAGTTCTTTGAGAGGCTTTTTTGTTTAATTGTCTGCCACAGCACAATATTGTTGGCAAGTGGTGCAGGAGAATTTGGCCTCACACAGTGTAACAAGCTGGAGGTATATTGAAAAGGACAAGTAATAAAACAGAATTGCATTAAATAGGCTTCCTTCAAGTGTGTAAGTGAGGGAGATTCTACAAAACCAAAAAAAGGTGCAGCACAAAGAACTGTCTGAGCTAGCTGGATACAGCAGGTCTGCATGGCAGAGCATTTTCCTAGCTTGGAGGAGGCAGGAGAAGAGTGATCCAGAGCACAGCAGGGACTGCCCAGGAATGCCCTGTGGTGCTGCAAAGGCAGGAGGCACCACAGCTGCACTCCAGCTGCTGTTAACTCCCACCAGCAGCTCCAGGTAATAATACCAGGGCGAACCATTCACTTCAGTTACATTTATCAGGCAATCAGGGTCACATCAGCAGCCCCAGTAGCACAAAATGAGATATGAGAACCCACGTGCTGGGGACTGTGGAGTTCAGCACGGGGTGTGTAACAAAGAGCATGGTTTAGTGATCCTGGGAGGATCAGGGCAATGCCATTCCACGTGTGCTGGGGAGTATGAACAAGGGATGAACTGAGAAGATGCACACCAACAGACCTCACTCCTCTCCCTGTCAGCCCCAGGCACCTGCATCAGGACCAGTTAATGTGGAACATGTTGTGGGACTGGCTGTGCCCATGAGATGATTCCCCTCCAGCCTTTGGTACTTGTTCTTCTCGAGCCTGTCTGCCTGTCTGGCAGGGGATCCTGGAGCTCAGACAGAGCTGGAGTGGGGCAGAAGTTATGTGAGTGCTTGTGCCCAGCGAGCTCTTGGGAATTATCTTTATACCCTTTTTCTATCCTTTGATGAATAAGTGGAAGCAAGGAAGGGGTGCCTGCCTGCCTTTTGGTTTTTACTATACGGACCCACAGAGAACAGGGCAGCAGGGAGGCAACGCCACCAGCTGCATTTCTGCCATCAGAACACAAGCTGCTGTAAGGAGCCCTGCAGCTCCTGGCTCATGTTACAGGAGCCAACAGCTCCTCTGTGAGGCGTAAACTGGCCCTTCTGTGCTTTAATCCATGGAAAAAATTTCAGGCTGCAACTTGCTGTGCTTTGGAGCACTGTCAGCAGCCCTCTTGCTGCTCATATCCTGCCTTCTTGATATGCACAGAAAGATAAAAGGGATTGTTTCCGTTTCACCGCAGCAGGAGCACTGAGCCACCTTCCTGGCCCCATGCCCAGCCCGAGCCTGCTTCCCAGCCTCACACAGGCTTCTCCTCCTCAACTGCATTTACCTTTCTATTCAGACAGAATCACAGAAGATGCTGAGTTGGAAGCAACCCACAAGAATCATCAATTCCTGGCCCTGCAAAGGATCATCCCCAGAAGTCAGGGAGGTGCTCATTCTCAAAGTCATGGTCCTCCAGTTCAAGGCTCTGAGACCCCCTTCAACCCTCATCTGTGTTGAAGATGGAGGCAAAGAATGCATTAAACACAGCTGGGGGTGCAGAAGCAGCTCCTGCCTGTGGGCAGCCCTCACTTGCCTTCCTGCTGCTCCCAGAAGTCTGGGGGGTCAGGGTTCCTTGCCCCATCTCCTCCCATTCATTCAGGAGTGCTGGGTTCATGTGGGTCCTCCAATCTTCTTATTAATACTCGGGATGTAAGAATGTTCATCTTCATGTTGACAGGAGCCAGAGGTTAAAAAGCACAAATACAACATCATGAAAATTCTCCTGTGCAGCCAACAGGGGAAGAGGACTTTGCTGTCAGCCTCCACTCTGCCCTGGGTTCCTCTGACCAGGACTTTTTTCTTGACTTGGGGTAGTATCTTCTCAGTACCAAGATCCCAAGCTACAGGGAGGTTGAGGACTTCAACAAATTAGTTTTGGAAGACACAGTTCCAGTTTGATCCCCTGTGCCCCATGCCAGTCCCCCTTCAATTGCTCTCAGGTCCTCCAGCTGCAACAGGCCTGGGTGCTGGCTTTAAAGCATCCACTCCTGCATTTGCAGCATGGTCTTCATGCTATACATATTCATTTAATAATAGCCAAGGCCCAGTGTATTCCCAGCCAAGCTTGACCTAAATTCAACAGCAAGGTTTATTCTGCAGCTTGAATTGCAGCGGATGGGAGAGTCTGCAGCTGGAGGAAAAAAAACAAACCTTGAAAGGGAGAAACTAGGATTGAATTAAATCTGAATCAAATCACAGCCATCTCCTCTGTGTTTCTTTAATTGGAAGTTCAAATTCTGTTTATTGTTCCCAGCTCCATCAGTTTTAGTTTCCAGTGTGCTGCAGGATTTGTGATCTCAAATGGCTGTAATTGTTATGCAGGGAAATTTTGACTGCTGTGGCTGCTAGAAACTGAGCAAGGGCTGTGGTGTAGTTTGGATGCTGGTTTACCAGGTCTCAGAGTTAGCCTTGGGCAGAAGGTTACTGCCTCTTTGAGGCAGTACTGCTTTGGTCTTTCATCACCTGTGGAAGGTATTCACTGGGCTGTTTTATTTTGTGTTACTGCCGTGACATTCAGACATAAAGGGCATAAAGAGGGAGCTTCAACACACTCTGTTCTCGGGGCAAAAGAAAATATTCAGGGCTTAATAATGACAGGGCATACAGGTCTTCCTCACGTGCCTTAAACCACCGTAACCCCAGGAGGGTTAGAGCAATGATATGTTTAATCCTGGCCTGCTTGGCCAACTCTTAACTTTGTTAGTCAGCTCCCTGGAGGAGGAACAAAGCTGCTCACGTATGTACAGCTCTAAGCTATTGGCTGTGCTCCAGAAAACGGTCCTCTCTGCTGCTGGAGAAGGATGCTCACCAAAGCTTTGCTGGTGCTCATTCAAACACGACCCCTTAAGAAATTAATGCTCAACAGATCCCACCTGAAATGTGCAGAGAAAGGAAAATGCCACTTTCCCCTGAAAAGTGGCATGGGCACACTGTTGGTTTCAAGTGTGGGCAGGATCCAGTGCTGTGAGCTTTCTGATAATGCCTTGTGCTCCTGAAGAAGCTCAGGCTCTGACACCCTCTTTAGCAAGGCCTTGAGTTCACCTCTACCACCTCAGCCAGCTCAGCAGTGCTGGAAGAGACTGGGAACAGAGCTGGATGGAGTAGGATGAGGAGGGAGATGCCTTGGCTGGCCCTCCCCAAAAACACATCAGAACAAACCAAACACCTGAGGAAGCCAGGCAGGAGTTTTCAGAGCCCAGTTAAGGGCAGACACACTGCCCAACTGGTCAGCAAAGCAGATGCCCCAACAGATCCACCTCTTGCCTGAAAAGCCAACTTCAGCCCAACTGCAGAAAACGAAGTCAGAACAAAGCAAAAGCAGAGTCACCCTTTGGTTTCTCCACCTGACCCAGCCTTAAAAACTCAATTTGAAGGTGGCATTAGGGAAGTAAGACATCGTTTATCAGGAGTGACAGATACAATCTATAAATTAGCATGCTCAGCCCAGGAGTCAGGAGGCAGAGATATCTATCACTTCCTCCCCAGCAGGCTGATACAGGCACACAAAATTGGCCAATTCCCCAGAGCATCACCCGGCCTCCAGCAGATCCAATAACCCAGGAGTGCTGGGGAGGCAGGTGGGGATATTACACAGGAGAGACCTGGAGAAGAATGGAGCTCCTGACTCCACCCCACCCTGTCCTCTGTGACCTGAGGACCAGAGGGCCCCCAGCAAAATGGGGTCCACATCTCAATCCAAAGGCACACTATATTTTTAAATGTCAAGGCATCTGAAATAGGATGGGTTCTAAAATGGCTGCAGTCCATTAGGGAAAAGCTGGCTATTTTAAGATATTTCTACATAGTTTGTGTCCAAAAGAAAGGATAATCTATGGAAATTATATTTGCTTTTAGGTATATGAACTACTGTCTCTGTGCTCAGTAAATCTGGGTGTTTAGCCCAACTCTGGGAGGTTCTGGGTGGCTTTTGGTGATGCCTGGCATGCCTTTGCTGTAAGAGACACACAAACAAGGACATTCACAACACTGTCATGAGGTGCTTGTCTCACTGAATTATTTTTTTACATAAAATCAGGGGAAGCTGGCCCAAATGCTGGAAATGGCTTCACCAGGATGCCCCAGCACAGCCTCTCTCCCACCCCAGGTACCTGAACCAGGCAGTCCCTGTGGGGAGGGATGTCTGCTGGGGTGGCTGAAGGGACCACTCCCTCCAAGGCACACGGAAATGAAATGATTAGGGGGCTCAGACGTGCAGCCAGGAAGGCTGTAAAAGGCCTCGTAAATAAGAGCCCATGTAGACAGCAGGTACTGTGGGGCTTTATAGGCCTATAAAACACCCTGAGCTGCCATGAAGGCTGGAAGGGTTGGGTAGGAAATCTAATTTCACAGGATTTAAAGCAGGTGAGAGAGATATAAATGTATGTTTTTAATAGTAATTAATGCTGCCATTCAGAAGCACTTAAGCACTGGGTTTGGAGAGTTTCCAAGGGCTTGCTTCGTAAATCACAGCCCACTACCTGCCTGCCCTGCTGCTAAGGGGCTGGGCTCCTGCCTCCTCACCTGACCTGGCCTTGGCAGTGGGGGCATTTCCAGCTCCACGCAGAGAGCTCAGCATCACTGCAGCCAGGAGCCATGGCAAGCAGAGCCTCCCCCAGCCATCCTTTCCAACCAGGGGTCTCCCTGGGATGCAGTCCACCTTCCCTCAAAGTTATCCCCTCTTCTTCAGAGACAGAGGGACAAAGGAGCATCTTCACACTTTTTTTTGCTGCGGGCTGCCAGTTTTCACCCTGCTTTGTAGAGACATTTCTGCTGTGCAGGCAGTCGGGGTCCAGCCAGCTCCTGCCTGGCATGAGTGGAAAGCAGAGGCACGGGGATGAGGTGGATAGTAGGGGATGCCCAGGAAACCTTCAGGAACCGGGCAACGTATTTAATCCGTGACGTATTGTGTCACGCCGTGATTTCTAATCTATCACCAGGGCCTTTAGGGCTTGTTCCCTACCGTTCGTGGGCGGTGGCAGAGGCCAGCACGGGCAGCCGGAGATGTGCCCCGTGCCCTGTGGTCCCCACGCACCCCCGAGAGCAGAGCTCCCTGCCCTTGCTGCACCGGCGCACCCACCCCTGGCTCCCACAGCCTAAGGGGTGGGACAGCGGGCCGGGGTCCCCGGCCCCCCGGGCTCGTCCCCCGCCCGGGGAGGCTCCAGCCGTGCGCCAGCCCTGCCCTCCAGTGCCGCCCGTGCCGCACCCGCAGCGCTCCCGCAGCGCCGCCGCCACAGGTGCGCTCGGGATTTCGGCGTGACTGCTCCAAACAGAGCCCGGCTCTCACGCCGGCGGGGCGGGAAAGGGGAAGGATCCAGGCTCAGATATTTGCCAGATGATGATGTTGTAATTTGGGGTGGAAGGAATTCGCTACTACCTTTACCTCCAGTCTCCACCTGTGGCCAAAGCAGGTACCCACGATTTCCGCAGTTCAGGCAAAATTCTGAGGAAGCCAGGAGGGGACAAGACCACCAGGAGAAACCTTCATTAACTCTTTCTTACACACTTCCACTATGCACAGTGAGATTATCCCAGCTGGGGATACAGCATGCCCCTGATGCAGAGAGAGTCTGAGACGCGGCCAAGTCTATTAGCTGATGGGCTACCTGCACTGCTTCCAGAAATAGCTCAAATTTGCAAAGCTCAGGGCTGCTTTGATGTGGTAGAGCCCTTGTAGAGGTCCTGTTGCCTCTCTATAGAGCTGAGTCAGCATGACTGCTCCAGGGACCTGGCACCAGACACGCAGAGATGGAAGAGCCCAGGCGGTGATGGTTTTGATCCAGCTCCAAAGCTAGTTTGGATCCAGCTGGGAGTTAGCCACTTCTGGGCTGAGCTGCAGCAGATTCTGTGTGAGAGCCCCATGTTCTGGGGTCCAGGAAGGTGTCTGAGTTGGGTGCAGCTGGATCCAAGCACTTTCCAGATAGTGTCACCAGGCTGCTGGAGGACAGCATGTGGGGGAGGCACCAAAGCATCTTTGCAGCAGCTGTCTGGGCCAACAAACCTGGCACAGAACCACAGCTAAAGAATCCACCTAGACCAAAACTGTTCCAATTTCGCAGTGACATCAAGCCTCCTCTGCACTAGACTCCCCTGGCATTCCATGTTTTTTCACAATGAGACTGCAGCAGCATCTATTAACCTGCACAATGGAGAGCTACAGCAGCAAAACCCTGCCAAGGCAGTTTCTCCTATGATCCGGGGGAGTCTGGAAAGAAGCTCTATTGTAATGGGAAACAGGTGTCGTTTGAGGACAATACTAAGAGATTACTCGATTGTCTGCCCTGATTCACCCTTGCAGAGAGAGACCTGATTCAGCTAATCTGATCTGATAAATCAGCCTTAGATTTTGCATTGGCCTTCTTCTCCTGTATTGATTATCAGCAAATACTAAATAGTGGTATGACAGCCAAGACCTGTTGTTACCAGGCAATACCTGCAGTTCAAACTTGAAACCCTGAAAGCTCAAGCTAATTTTGATGAGATACACAGCAAACCAGAGGAATCACCAGTAGGTCCACTAGAGTAATAGCCCTGTCACAATAAATACTCCTGTCACAGATGAGCCCTCCTGGGTTGTTGGTCCCTGCTTGCATACCATTGTGGCACCACACCCCCTGCACTTAGTCTGAGCACTCACACACATATGCATATGTACAGATATAAATCTACTTACATGGTTGTATGTGTGTGTTGGTACGTGTATGAATCCAGACTGATATCTTAACTGTAAGCTCCATGCTTTATAAATGTCAGCATCAAGGATGTTTGTATTAACTGCAAATCAGATACTTATGCTTGTAAAGAACAATAAATTCTTAAATACACTGGAATGACCTCACTGCTGAGTGGGACTTTTCCCATGTCCCATTCTAGGTGGTGGAATGAGTCTTATTTCTGACCCCAAACCCAGAAACAAAACTGGCAGAATTTTCTGCTGCCTCATTTGCTCTTCTACACGACTTGCAGAGGGCCTGTGCCTATGCCTACAATAACACAGCAGTTGATACGTCCAGGCCTCTTGTGTGGCCAGGGAATGCAATCTGTGCTGTCTCACCACCAGGTTTGATGCACACCTCAAAGCCCATTGCTGTTTTATCAGCCAGGCTGCTGGCTATCAGCTGATTTGCACACTTTCAAGTAGGTCACCTAATTTTAGTGGGAAGGAGAGAGCTCTTCCCTCGGAGGAACATAGTGAAAAAAGGTCCTCTGATCACATAGGAAAGAAGTAAATAAGATGCAGGAGTGCATGTATGTGTGTGCACAGCACCAGGCATGCCAGACACCAGCAGCAGTGCAGGCACCTCACAAGACATGGGAGCAAGGACACTACCAGCCAGATCTCCCTGCATAAAGAACCTGTCAAAGCTGATTATTTTCCAGCCTCAGACCTCCACTAGTGATAGTTGTTTATTTTGTAAGCACCCAGGCAACATGAAGCAGCACACTCCTAAGCCAGGGATAATCCTGTGCTGGCTCCTCACAATATGTGCTACCATGTTAATACACAACCAGGCAGCAGGGCAGGAAAATATTGAGATCTCATCTTCATAAAGAAGTTAATCTTTGTTGCTGTAGCATAATAAACATGTTCTGTAATGAAGTTAATATTATTTATCTTCTCCAAAAACAAGGCTAAAAGGTAACTTCATCTGCCTGTAATTGCTTGCTTGTAAAAGAATCAGCAAAGCTGTAACAAGATCTGGAGGCCTGAAAACTTGAACCAGGCAATGCCAAGCACGAAAAGGAATGTGCATTATTTAGTGGGAAAGAACCAGCCATCAGAAAAGCATTGCTAGTGCCCTATTGTATTCAGTTTCTGGAAGTATTTTTAATCAAAATTGTTTTTTTCTCATAGAAGATCAGGTTTAATTCAAGATTTAATTCAGGGAAGCCTAAAACTGATGTTATTCGGCCTGGAAGTACACAAAGTTCAAATATCAAAGAGCAACCTTTCTCAATAATTTTTTTTCTAAAAGCCGTGTTTGGCCAGGGCCGCGCTGCCGCTGCCCCGGGGCGGGACCGGGCGGGACCGGGCGGGACCGGGCCTTCCACCGCCACGGGGCGGGAGTAACGGAGAGCGGCGGGGATGCGGGGATGCGGGAATATGGGAATATGGGAATATGGGAGTAACGGAGAGCGGCGGGGATGCGGGGATGCGGGAATATGGGAATATGGGAATATGGGAGTAACGGAGAGCGGCGGGGATGCGGGGATGCGGGAATATGGGAATATGGGAATATGGGAGTAACGGAGAGCGGCGGGGATGCGGGGATGCGGGAATATGGGAATATGGGAATATGGGAGTAACGGAGAGCGGCGGGGATGCGGGGATGCGGGAATATGGGAATATGGGAATATGGGAGTAACGGAGAGCGGCGGGGATGCGGGGATGCGGGAATATGGGAATATGGGAATATGGGAGTAACGGAGAGCGGCGGGGATGCGGGGATGCGGGAATATGGGAATATGGGAATATGGGAGTAACGGAGAGCGGCGGGGATGCGGGGATGCGGGAATATGGGAATATGGGAATATGGGAGTAACGGAGAGCGGCGGGGATGCGGGGATGCGGGAATATGGGAATATGGGAATATGGGAGTAACGGAGAGCGGCGGGGATGCGGGGATGCGGGAATATGGGAATATGGGAATATGGGAGTAACGGAGAGCGGCGGGGATGCGGGGATGCGGGAATATGGGAATATGGGAATATGGGAGTAACGGAGAGCGGCGGGGATGCGGGGATGCGGGAATATGGGAATATGGGAATATGGGA
>VXBS01000254.1:288057-339208 GCA_013400255.1 Sitta europaea
CGGGCCCGGCCTGCGCCTCGACCCCAAGGTGTCCCGCAGCGTGCTGCCGCTCTCCGCCGTCTTCATCGGCATGGTCACCTCCAACAACCTCTGCCTCAAGCACGTCGGCGTGGCCTTCTACAACGTGGGGCGCTCCCTCACCACCGTGTTCCGTGCTGCCGCTCTCCGCCGTCTTCATCGGCATGGTCACCTCCAACAACCTCTGCCTCAAGCACGTCGGCGTGGCCTTCTACAACGTGGGGCGCTCCCTCACCACCGTGTTCAACGTGCTGCTCTCCTACCTCCTCCTCAAGCAGACCACTTCGCTCTATGCCCTGCTGGCCTGCGGAGTCATCATAGGTGAGGGGGAGCAGGACGGGCTGCACCCGTCCCACCAGCCCCGGAGAGACGGGCGGTGGCGGGTGTCTTTCCCTTGGGAAGCCATCCCCTCCTGCATGGCAGCTCCCTGCCCGTGCCTTGCTCTACCTCTGGCAGCCAGCTGTGTGTGTCTGGAGGATGGAGGCAGCTCGCTCAGAGAAGAACTTGCTCTCATTTGACATGGCTCCCCTTTTCCTCCGAGCACTAAAGCCTGTCTACCCTCTGATGGAATTTAACTTGCCTTACCTTTTTGTTTCTTCTCCCTTCTTTTACAGGCCATAAAAGAGCAGATGGCTTTATCCCTGTTCCCAAGTCCTTGTTGATTATTAACTGGTAACAATAACATTTATGTCAGCACCACTGGGAGCATACAATAGAGCCAGCCAGTTGTTTTTTACAATAGGCTGGACGCATGTGATAAAGGGTTAGCTGATCAAGCCAAGCATAAACCACCACCAGAAGATCTGGTTTTGTGGTTAGGATGTAGGGCAAGGCATTGAGTGGCTTAACAGGAATGCTTGTAAATCATCCCTTCTAAAGGCAAAGTAATCCCAAAAGCTACCTTCCACTGGAGGGCCGTTTGGATGCCAAGAAGGATGAACTGCTGATTTCACTCTGGTTCCAGGTGTGCATGTGTTCACTTAGTGTTTGACAGCTGGATGGAATCAGATGAAAACAGGAGAATCTCACCTCCACGGAAGAGGCGAACAGGAGCAGAGCTACTGTGTTTTCTACAAGTGATGCAAGCAATGGCCTTCAGCTAATCTTTTGTTCAGGCGTTGCCCAGGAGTGTGGTGCCTGGCAGCCTGACAGGGTTTCTCTAAGGCTGAGACTGTCCTCCTGGCTCCATCTCCTTTTGCCTATAGCAGCATAGCTGAGCATCCTCTGTGGCCTGACACAAAGCCCCTCCTGCCTGCATCAAGCCCATTTGTATCTGGGCTTGGTTTCAAGCATGTTGGGTGCTTTGCAGGCAACTTCCCAGACAACCTCCAACAAGAAGCAGCTAATGAAAATGTGGCGCAGTGCTCCATCAGTAGCTCGTTTCCCTCTTATGTTTTGCTCATGAGTTGGATGGGGAGAGTTCTCCCTCTCTGCCCTGGAGATGCAGAGCCTGTAGCTCCTGTTTTGGAGGTGGTTAGACAGTGCTTTGCCCCTCAAAGTTTAACATGAAGATACTGCACACAGTTTCTGCCTTTTGATTTTTTTTTTGATCATGCTTAATATTACATCTGTGTTTTTACTGTCTTTCCATCATCTCTGACCTATCTTTTCCTTCCTGTTAACAGCAGAGAGAAAAGTCTATAAAGTTGGGTTTTTTCAAACTTTGAAGAATTTTTTTCTACCTGTGTGTCAGTTTTCAGCCTTTTCAACTAAAAAGAAAAAAAAGAAAGTTTTCCTGAAAATACCTATGTGCAAAGACTAGCTGGAACAGTAGTTTCTGAAATAGTGCTGCCTGCTCAGTGTGGGAATTAGTCCTCTGAGGTTGAATTACCCTCACAGTAAATTTCCTGCCCTCCCAAAATAAGTCTTTCCAGGACACTAGGCATGACATTTTGTCAGCTCACTTAATAGAAGAGGGAAGCCCTTAAGCCTGACTCTTCTTGTGGTTTGCTGTAAAGTAAATGATGAATTTTTGACTGTATGTTTTGAGCCTTTCAGATGACGCCTGATTTGTTTGGTTGCAGGTGGCTTCTGGCTGGGTGTTGACCAGGAAGGAGCAGAGGGCACTCTGTCGTGGACAGGTATATTCTTTGGGGTCTTAGCAAGCCTTTGTGTCTCTCTCAATGCCATCTACACCAAGAAGGTGCTGCCTGTGGTGGATGGGAGCATCTGGCGCCTGACCTTCTACAACAACATCAATGCTTGTGTGCTGTTCTTCCCCCTCATGGTGCTGCTGGGCGAGTTCCGCACCCTCTACCACTTTGACAAGCTGGGGAGCCCCAGTTTTTGGGGCATGATGACCCTGGGGGGAGTGTTTGGCTTTGCCATTGGGTACGTGACTGGACTTCAGATTAAGTTCACTAGCCCACTCACCCACAACGTGTCTGGGACAGCCAAGGCCTGTGCACAAACAGTGCTGGCTGTTATCTACTTTGAGGAGACAAAGAGCTTCTTGTGGTGGACGAGTAACTTGATGGTTCTGGGGGGCTCCTTTGCCTACACATGGGTGAAAGGAATGGAGATGAGAAAGGTGCAAGAGGATCCTAATGTCAAAAGTGGCGAAAGAAATGAGACTGGTGTGTAGGCGGCTCCTGCTCCTCTATTTTTGGGTCTGGCAGGGAATGAGCTTTGGTGCTCCTTTCCTTCTGGGGAGAAGAAGAGCAAGGAGGAGGAAAAAATGCACTTGCAAAGTCTGTGAGGAACTGTGTCAGGAGCCAGAGCCAAAGACCTGACTGGATCACGTTTTATCTCACCCCGTGTCAGAGCTGGGGAGAGCATGTGTTGTAGAGATCAACTGGGGGATTTTTTTGTGATTGTTTTTTAAAATGGATGTTGTTATTTACCTAATCTGGGAAATTTGCATCTTGGGGGTGGTGGGGTGGGCTAGACAAAGACTAGAATGGGAGCTTTGTGTAGTTAAGGTTCTAGAATTAACTGAATGAAATCAATCTGAAGTTACAAAATCCTGCACCTGCAGGTAAGGAAGAGGCAAGTAGCCAGACTGTTTGGATCAGACTTCAGTAAACTGTTGTGCTGTATAAGGTTTTTGGAACAGCCGTTCTTCCTGTTGCACCATTCAGTGCAGAGGATGTAAATTCTCTCCCTTCTGGCTATGTACAAGTCTAAGCAACAGCAGTGCCTCCAAAATGCCTTTCTAAAGAGACAGTTTCGTATCCTTCTGAGGCTTTCTCCTGTGTTGCTTTACATCTGGGTTCTCAGTTTGAGGAAGCATGCTAAGACTCGGGAATTAAACTTGTCATTCTCTCTGCACGGTGTCCAGTGAGGGAGGGCATGCCTGCTCCAGTGGCCTTTCTCTGCAGAGAGCTTGGCCTCTGTCACTCCGTGATGGCATCGGAAAAGTTGCTCTGAGACACTGCTGTAGGGTGGGGATCCCAGTTCACAGAGGGTTTGCAGCACTGCTTTTTATCATCTTTGTAGGGGTGGGTTTGTATTGAAAATGGGGTTGTTACCCATTACTTTGTTTTAGGGGACTTGTTCCATGTTTACTTTGTAGCTCCTCTAGTGTTTGCAGTTCGCCTTTTGATTTATTCCTTTTAAATACCACCATTGCCAGCTCAGTGAATCCTTCAATGCAATGAGTTTGGCTCTACTGGATCAGTCCCTTTGCTCGGAACTTGCTGCTGAACAGATCTGCAGAAATATCTGCCCAGCCCACCCCCCATGTATGCACGAGTATATCTGTGGTCAGCTATGATGTTGCACCAGCTTTCTAAATCCCTGGCTCTTTTAAACATAGTTTCTCCGATAGTGATCCTGGGCAGTCCATGGCATTGCTTCATACTGTGCTCCATGGATCCCACATGATGTGCCGTGCCCCGTGAGTGATGTCTGGCCACACCTGCCGAAGAACATTCAATTCAATTTCTACCCAGAACTCGTTCCTGTTGAATTTTGGGGGGTGGAAGGGGGTTCTTCTCCGGGTTCCACGGCCACAGGTACCCCTTCTATGCGGGCAGCCGTTTGAGGTCGTTGAGCGTTTTTTGGTGTTTTTTCTGTTTTTGGCGCTCAGGGAGATTTTGGCGCTGGCCCGCGTTTGCCCGCGGCTCGGGGCCCGCTCTGCGCTCCCGCATTTCCGGGCCGCTTCCANGGCACACGCTTCGGCTTCGGGCCCGCTTGCTGCACCCGCCGGGCCTCCCGCAGCAGAGCGGCTGTGCCTTGTCCCCTGGGCTCGCCTGGCTGTGTGGGAGGATGCCTTCCGCTTTATGTAATGTCATTAGACTTTATCAGTGGGGCGAGCGTATGAGAGCAGCAACCGATGGACATTTAACTTCGGGAGACCCTTTTCCCTGGATTTAGAGACGAGGGCACAGAATCCTCAGCGTCGTGGCCGCGCCACGCCTCCCCTGTGCCCGTGGGCTGCCGGGCGCGCTCGGCTCCGCTCCTCCCGCCGCTCCGGTGCTTGAGGCAATGGCACAGCGGCCGCTGCTGAGGAACTGGGGATGGAGCGGTACGGGCTTTTCCTCGTCTCTGCAAATGGGAAAATGTATCGCATGAGTCATGACTGTGCAAAGATCAAGACCTCACGTACCTGTAGCTAGTAACATTACATAACGCTGTTGTGTCAGGTCTCAGCAACCTAAACTTTTGGAACCCAAATACAGGCAGGGATTCTCCTGAGCAAGACTCCCCTGCACACAAGTGAAGCAGATCTCCCACTACCCCCTCAGAGTAAGTCGACAGAAAACCACCTGGCTAAAGATGCTTTGAGAGCTCTTGGAAATGTCACTGTACAGAGGGAAACTGTAGTTGTAATTGATTCCCTCTGTGTGCACCTTAGCTTCATCTTAAAGAATGAAATCGTATGGCTCCTGTCTATGTTTTTCTAGAATCCCACAACAGAGGATGGCTTAAAAATTTTAAATATGCAGAAGTTACCTCAGTGTAGTCATTCAAAGTACAGAAAATTTTGAATTCTGTTATAGGAGTCTGAATTGATCTTTCCAAAGACCAGACTTTCTACAGGCAGCACAAACAGAAATGCCTTTCACGTGCTGCTGTTGTCGCTGACTGTCCTCATTTGGAAGAACCAAAGTGGTGCCACAGCAGATTAATTCCTGATCTGTTTAATCCTTGTTTGTTTCCACCAGCGTTGCAGAGGGAGGGAAACAATTAGGAGTCTTCCCTAACTGAGTCTCATTTCATTTCATTTCATTTCAAGTATTTCATTACTTTTCTTGACGTAATGCATCAAAATTTTTCTATTTCATATACAAAACCCCTTTTTGCCCCAAAACCTGTGAAAAGAATATTCAGTAGGGGATTACATGGTGTATGCTTTTCTCGGTGTAATGTGGAGAGAAGAGTTGACAAGGGTGTTCTGCCACCTCTGAGGGAGAATGTGGGAAGTGTGTTGCAGTAAGAAGAAGATCATGGAAACCTCTTGAATCTGGACAGACACAAATTGTATATGAGTGAATGGGAGCTGGCTGGTGCTGCAGTCTCATAAAAGTTGCTAGACAGAGCAGAGATAAATATGAATTCCTGTTTTCTGGTTCTTGTCCAAGCTTCCAGTTTGATTTGGTGATGCAGGTTTGCTGGAGTTCCATGCAAATTCTCATTTGCCTTTTAGCTGTAACCCATCTGACTGACACTAACTGCTCTTGTTTCTTCTCTGCAGCTTTCTTCTCCAGTCCCTGGAAGATCTGGACAACAGTTTAAGGAAACTGAACTCTCGCTTGTTTGTGGTGCGAGGGCAGCCAACAGATGTCTTCCCAAGACTCTTTAAAGTAAGAGAGTACAGTTTTGGAGCATGGTGAAGAAAAATTGATGACCTGATGCTAAACTTGCTTTCACTCCCTAATGATTGGTGATTCCCTCGGCATCTCTTTAACTATAACTAGTTCTTCACTATTACAAACTTTTCTCCTTAACTACAACTAACTAATTAGCTTCTATCTATAAGGGCCAGCTTGGGAGCCAGATCTGCACCTGAACTCAGATCTGCAAAGAAATGTCATTGTAGGGTGTAACCTAGTATCAGGGTGCTCAAGCTCTTCTTTTTGGATGGTGGTCTTGAACTTTGTTTCTCTAAGTCACCTCTCAGAGGGCTGTGAGACACAGACCCTTCTTTGTTGAGAGCTTCTTCCCTCATGGCTATTTGCTTACTGCAGTTTTTACTTAGGAAGACTGCTGTGTCCATAGACCTTTACAGACAACAGAAGGAAGGACACTTACCTGTACGTGAATTGCAAATAGGATTTTGTGTTAAAACTTCAAAATTCAGGAGCTTTTATGTTAGCTGACCTTCCTTTTCTTTTTCTGTTCAAGAGTGCAGTTTAGTCATCTCAGCAGCAGGGTGGATATAGCTTGGATCCAAGCTTTCTGCTGATGCCCAGTTTAGGACATGGAATATGCAGTTACCTTGGTGATCAATAATGGACTAGTGGAGTACATTTCTAAAGTGATATGTCAGTGCTACAGATGTCAAGGCTAATAAGAGCATCCTTGAATATCAGGGCTTCTCGTACGGTATCATTCTTCTCCATCCTGCTCTAAGATTGTATTTCCCAATGTCTTTGAAGCTTTTTGGCAATGTCTTTGATTGTGTTACAGAACTGAATTAAAAAAGCATGGCTCCCAGTAGTCATGTGAGTTGGGGGTGTTGTGTGGGCTGTACCTTGACAGAACTAGAGTCCCCCAAATCCTACTATAGGCCAGCTCCTGAGAAGGAGAGGTGAACTTGAATCTGTACCCTCCTTCTGTAAATGGTTCTGATTTGTATTTTCTGGAGGAGGCCATTTACTGCTGGGGAGAGGAACTGGACTGTGCAGATGAGAAGGGGCACTGATGCTTATTTTGGCTTCTGCATCTTAACACATGACACAAACTATGTGCTGCCTTTAGCCTTTTCAGAGTCTGGATTATTTTTATCTTTTGATCTGCAAATAAGTTCCAGCTAATAGTTGTTCATGCCCTCTTTAGTTCAGGGTATTCACCAGATAATTAAAATTTTGTCTCTGAGAAAAATGCTCACTTTGGTTAAAGAACAAAAACCAGCTGGCAGAGTCTGAAGTTTGGAGAGATTGGTTGTGTAATCAGCCAGAACTGCTTTTTGCTGCAGTCTGTTTTGTCTGGGCAGGTGAGCTAATGAAATTCTCAGATATGCTGTAACAGAGCTGAAAAAAGTAGAGGGAAGTTTATGGTATTGCATGGTAAATGTATGGCTTTGGTAGGGATTGAGGCCTCTCCAGAGCTGCTGCACTGAACTCTGAATTAGCAGCAGCTCATGCCTTGCTGTCAGTTTTGTGGAGAGGAGAGTTATGCCACGTTTGCTACTGCAGTACTTAGGCCTAATGTAATTCCTGCTGTTGCTGCCAGTGGCTGGGCTCTGTTGTCACTAACAGTCTCTGCACAGGCCCCACTGTGCATGGATACCATGACAGGTGTACTTGTTAGCAATGTGTTAACCTTTGCAGAAGTTTTTTGTCTGAATTCTTCTGAACAAACATCTGTAGTTTTACCTCTTCTATAAAAGTGCACTGTTTGTTCACTGAAGTGTTTTCACAATCCCTTTAGTGTGTTTTTCCCCTACAGTTTTTCTTTGCTCTGGGTTAGATATTAAGAGGCAAGTTGTCAGATATGACTTTTCTTTTGTTTATCTGCAGCAGTTTGCTGTCATAGAAGTAACATGTTTTCTGTTTGTGCTCTGCTTCCCATGTATTACAGCATCACATACAGCAGTGGCCTTCTCAAAACTGTAAGAAATACATGAATTTAAACTGTTGTATGCTTACCTAAAACCCCTATAAGCCTTCATGGTTTTTTATTCCATTCTTTCAAGGTAGTAATCTGGAGCTTGTCTGTCTGAGCCCTGCTCTGAGTTACGGATGCTGTCATGTTCTCACTTTGAAAAATGGGTGGAGGATCTCTTTAGGATGTCCATTCATTGGTACACAACTGGTTCATTTCTCTGTCTGTCCTAAAATTAATTTTAGGGCTGAATCTGCAAGTTTAGAAATGCAGGTGGCTTGTACAATTGTTTTCTGCTTCTAAATTCCCTTCCCCATCTTTGGCATTATTTTTAGAGGTCTTCAGGGAACTAACCATATTTTTTCTTTGTGCTTTGCTTCTCTTTCTCAGGTAGAAAAGTCAGGGGTGATTTAGACTGTCTCACTTGGAGAATGTTCTTCTTAGTTGTGTGAGGGATTTTTAAAATGTCTATAGATTTCTGGTTGTGTTTGCTAAACAAATCTGTGGGCTGCTGCTCTGCTTGATGGATGTCTTGGGAGGGTCGCTGTGGAAACCACTAAACCTCTTCTCATAGGATTCATTTTCTGAGGAAAACTAGGCCATAGACTTGAGAACAATCTGTGCTCTAGAAAAGCCTGGAAGAGGCTGAGTGCTCTTTCATAAGGCCTATGCCATGTAATTTGTGAGGGATCTATTAAAGGTATGAAGATCAAAATAAGTGCATGGCTTGACTAGGGGGGTTGGAACAAGGTGATCTTTAAGGTTCCTTCCAGCCTCAACCATTCTGTAATTCTAAAATAACTCCAAAAAGGTAGAACTTTAAGTCTGAATTGCAGTATCATACTCTACTGTACACACCAGAGGGGTTCACTCATTTGTTGTCCTGTGTCCTGCAATTTCCTGTTTCTTTCTGTTTGGGTTGGACATTGGTTTCCTGTTGTGTGATGTCTTTAATGAGACATCAGGAAAAATTTAGAATGTAATGGTTTTACTTAATGTTGCCACATAAAAACACTGGTGGTTGAATGAGTTTTCTGAAATGCTTTTTCTGCAAATGCTGGAAGAGGATGGTAAGGTTACTTCAGGACAGCATGTGCAACAAAACGTGGTATTGGTAGGCTCAGGGACTGAGCTGAAACCTAAAAACAGTAATAGATAGGAACTGAACCTCCTCTGATGTGTTTTAAACCTGACATCTATAAATTTGCATAGCAGATGTGATGTTTGCTAGAGCTGATAAAATTGTTGCTTTTTTGGTTTTCTCAAATCCAGATTGCTGTTTCTCACAGCGACACTCTCAAAGCTTCCAGAACTTTAAACTGCTCAGGAATTCTGAAATCTTCATTTGTAATTGTGCTGGTTAGAAATAGCCTTGTGTTTGACAGCTGGGTTTATTGTTTTTCTTGCAGGAATGGGGAGTCACTCGTCTCACCTTTGAATACGACTCGGAGCCCTTTGGCAAGGAGAGGGATGCAGCTATTGTCAAACTGGCCAAGGAGGCTGGTGTGGAGGTGGTGATAGAGAACTCCCACACCCTCTATGACCTGGACAGGTATGGGCAGAGAAAGGGCAGAGGTGCTGTCTGGGCTAGGCTGGGATTGTTCTGATCCACTGCTCACTGTCATCTGAGTGAGCCTGTAAGGATTACTCTGCACACTCCACTTTTGATTAGAACCTGTCACAGTGCTGATAGTGACGTCAGTGTACAGGAAGGTGTTGCCTCAAGCTTATTAAACACTGTACTTGAGTGTCATTTAATTTGCTCAGCTGTGTGCTATTGAGTGCTCTCCTTGAGCATGTCCTCAATGTATGGACTGCTTTTTTTTGCTTCATTGTAGAAAAGGTAGTTGAGCTGTTGTCTGAAACAGGTTATGAAAGCAGGGCTTTTAACCCATGGATGTGTCAGGACAGCTGGAAGAAGTAAAACAAGGTAGACTGGGACAAACTTCCCTTTTTCTAAAACCTGAATGCTTTGTCTTTGTTGTGTGTTTGCCGTGGTGTTGTTTTGATGTTGAGTTTTATGTGTTTACTTATATGTATAATCTCTGTATATACATGTGACTTTAAACAGTGGTGACCATCTTTCAGCTAAGACTCTAGGGTGTGCTAGACTTCAAAGTCAGTATAGTGTTAGAGTGCTATTCTTACAGGTTGCTTGCTTTTTTTTCTTTCCCCCTTTTTTTTCCCCTTTTCTTTCTGCTGTGATTTGTGCCAGTAATGCTGAGAGTAGATTTTCTCCTATAGATCTTTAACATCCATAATTTCCTATGGGAAGGAGCTTTTTATCCAGTGGAAACACTGATTTTCTAGGGATCTTTGGCTGGTCTTGTTTGGGGACTCACAAAGCAGCCACAGAGGAGTGTGGTGGGTAGTATTCCTGAGTTCTGTCATTTCTTGCCATCTCTGGGGTGGAACATGGAGACAGGCAGCAAAAAAGTGGATGCAGGAAAGCAGAGGAGGTGCACTCTGGTGTGGTGATGCAGGACAGAACGTGTTGGCTGTAAGGCAAATGCAAATACATCTGGTTTTGTGTATGTCCGTGTCAGAATTCTGTGCCCACACCGTGGCCGTGTTTATTGCCTCGTACTAAAAATGCACAGCACTTGGCACTTTGTGCACCTGCCTCCCTGCCCTGTTCCTTCATGCCTTTACCTCCCAGTGTTTACAACCGGGAGGAAACTGCAGGAGGCTTCATTTTCGATCCGTTCAGGCGTGCCTGAGCCGGGTGTGCGGGCTGCCGGCGGGGCACGGATGCGGGATGCGGGGTGCGGGGCACGGATGCGGGGTGCGGGATGCGGGTGCGTGTCGCTCCGCCCCGCCACACGTGCGGCCCCGGGGCAAGGGGCGGCACACGGTGCTCGGCTGTAAGCCCGGCCCCTTGCGTAAGCTCCTGATTGTAATGGGTGGGGAAGGCTGCTGTGTGGCAGCTCCTTGTGCGAGCTGTGGGGTTGCCGGCCGGCGCTTTATGTAATGCTGGTGATCCCCGTGCTGTCGGCTTGGCTGTTAACTCCTTCCGCTCCTGCAGGAGAGGGGTTACAAATGGCATCTTTCAGCCTGGGGAAGTTTACCTGGCCCAGGGGGCTTCTCAAAGCTGTCTGTCCCAGCAGGCTGTGGATGCCTGGTGAAATAGAGGAATGGGGAACCTTGACTGTCTTTTTTCATTGTGTGATGTGAAACACGTCAATTCCAGGAGACAGGACTGCTCGTCTTATTTCATCCTCCTTACCTTATGGCATGGAGGAGGATAGTGATCTCTCTAATCACAAGAAGAGAGGAGTGATGCAAACTGGTTTTTGTCTTATCCAAGATAGGTGGAGGAGGGGTCACTAACAGGCTGAGTCTTCTGTGTCAGACAAGAAGGAGGTAAGGTCAGGATCAGGATATCACAAAGTGTCAGGGGAACAGATGCAGGTCTAGGATTTGCTGCCTTGGGCAGACAGAAAGGCAGTAATCAGATAGAGATTTCATACAGGGGTCTGATGAGGAGCTCTGGGAGAGAGGTGTGATGCTCGCCTTGATTCAGCTGGAGCTGTATTGGTTGGGTTTTTTTCCTGTGGAGATGAGGAAGTATGTGATGTTTTGTCTTCTAATGTATTTTAGGATTTTGTTTGGTTGGTTTTAATGCCCCTTTGAGGGATGCATGAAGTGAAATGTAGGTCTATAAGGATTTCTGTATCCAGAGTGCCAAGGCTATCCTGAGTAGAGATAGCAGAGTCCAGTTTGGATGTCATTTCCTTGTGTCTTCTGTGGTAGTGAGGCTGTGTTGTTTCACCTTGTTTATTTTATCTCCAGAATAATTGAGCTGAATGGCCACAAGCCACCCCTCACCTACAAGCGTTTCCAGGCCATCATCAGCCGTATGGAGCTCCCAAAGAAGCCAGTGAGCACTGTAATAAGTCAGCAGATGGAAACATGTAAAGTGGACATCCAGGAAAACCATGATGATGTCTATGGGGTCCCATCCCTGGAAGAGCTGGGTATGTGTCAAGAGTGAAGGCAAGGACTACTGCCAGCTGAAACAGGATCTAGTGGAACTGTTTCCAGTGACTGGCACATGTTCTCACCTGACATGGGCTGCTTCTAGCCATAGAATGGCCTCGTTTTTTCAGCAAGTGCTGGATCTTGTGATAACACACTGGCATCCCTTGCACTGCTGCTGATGCCCAGCATTCCCTCTAGCATTGCTCTGTGTCTGTCCTTGTGTTCTCTGCTATACTGAGCATGTAACCACTAGGATCTCATGTCCTCACCAGCTGCTTTCCTCCTACTGCAGTCTCAGGCACGTTGTGTAACAGACCTGAGGAGGTAAACTGTCTACCAGGTTTAGATAATTTCATTCACTTATTGCCAAGTGGCACCAATCTGGAAACTTAGCATGACAAAAGATATTACCAAAGTTCCTTTCACTCATTCTGCTGTGCCTTACAGTCCTGTAAGACTTGAAGGAGGAGAATAAATAACTGAAGCATGAGGAATGCAAGACCTATATCAGAGAGGTGAATCTAAATGCAAGGGAAGAAAGGACTAATGGAGAACACTGTCTGTGTGTCTGTGACTGGAGGCTTCATAGGAAGTACCTCCTGGTACCTTAAGGCACAGTTTCAACAGTCATGTCAAAGCATGGGGCTTCACAACAGGAGTATCCTAAGGGCTGCAGTCCTGCATGGATCTACTTTCTTTGTTGTCTGGCCAAATGTGAGACTGCCTGTAACCTTATACTGCTCTGCTTGCTGCCATGGGAGGCTCCTCTGTCTGCCCAGAGCAGGAAGACTGCATCATGGCTTCCCTCTTTGCAGTGGTTCTTTTGCACTAATCCAGTGCCTTCCCCAGCACCAGCCTCAGCAGAACAGGAGCACCTCCTCACCAGGAGCTGCTGGGGCTATCTAGTGAGCTGCTGATGTCGATGGCAAGGTGTTTTGTAAGGCACAGCTGTGGAGCAGATGTTTCATTGCCAGCTGCTCTGGCCTTTGGAGCAGAGCCCTGTGGGTGGTGCTGACACCAGAGAGAATGCTGGCTGTGTGCAATGGGGAAAGTCACCATAAGGCTGCCTGAAGCAGTGCAGGGAGAGGCCCTTGAAGTGCAGTGTCAAGGCTGCACTTGAGCAGGCTCTCCCCATATCCTACATGATTTGCCTGCTGTACAGGGATTAGAGCAGCAAGTAAGCTATGTTAGGCAAATCTAGTATGTACTGTCTTGCTGTTGTTAATGCATAATCCCATATCTATGCCCTTTGTCTAGGCATGGCTTCAAATCTTACCAAGTTCTTTCTCTCAGGCTTTCCTACAGATGGTCTTGCCCCTGCAGTTTGGCAAGGAGGGGAGACAGAAGCTCTGGCACGGCTGGATAAACACTTGGAAAGGAAGGTAACCTGTTATTTAAGTGGCAATTCCTGCAGACAGTGCCTCCAAATGAAAAATGTAGTGTTGCCCATTACCACATTCCCTGCTTTTCTTGTCAGTGGTCATAGTATTCACCTCTGAAAAGGAGTGTATGCTATTGTTGGAGTACTCCCGTGATCTTAGGTTTTGTGTGGAGCAGGGAGCTCATGGGCTTCCTCAGGTCCAAAAATTTAGAGCAGTATATTACTTGTGCTGCTGTTTGAAGCACATTGAACTCTTTTCTTTGTTTCTGCTTCTCAGTTTTCTTTAGAGTGCAAACTTGGAAATTCTCCTCTTAAGTTGTTCAGTCCCAGCTACACACTGCACACCATCTCTTTTTATCTTTACCCGAGGTATTAGTCCAAGTACAAGCTTATAGAAGAATGCCTTCCCCATGTCCATCAGCTTCTTAATAGGTTGTCTCACTGGCTGGCATTCCTTGATCCCCTTGTTGAAATAATCAGATTTTTTTTCAATGGGGCTGGTGTTCTTGATTATAGTGTTCAAGGCAACAATTTCAATGTAATGAAAGGTGACCCAGCTGCCAAAGCATGACTCAGTTTTAACCATTTTGTGCTTTAATGCTGGGTGGCTTGATGTCAGTTGTGGAAATCAAAGCATAAATACCTGTGCTGAAGAGGGAATAAATTATCAACATAGTGCTCCACAAAAGGGTCTGAATTTCCCCAGTGTTTTTGTTCAGTGTGTGAAATGAGATGGACATACCTGGACATAAACAGTTGTGTTAGCTTGTATTCCTAGGAACTCTCAGGATTTTTAGCTCCATTATGCAAAGCAAATTAATCCTCTTGGGCAAAATAACTGACTGGTTTAAATCCTGGAGCAAAGGTTCTGCATTTCTTGAATGGGGTTGGGGCTGCCTGCTGGGGATCTCTCCCAGCAGTGGTTGGAAGTAAATAGAAGTGACTGTGCTGTTGGATGTGAGTCACCTCACCACCTGCACAGAAGCTTGCCTTTAGCAGTGTCCCACAGATAAAGGGGGTTTTGGCTCATTTCTCCTGCATCTGTCTAGGCATGGGTTGCAAATTATGAAAGACCAAGGATGAATGCAAATTCCCTGCTGGCCAGCCCTACTGGCCTCAGTCCCTACCTGCGTTTCGGCTGCTTGTCCTGCCGCTTGTTCTACTATCGCCTCTGGGAGCTGTATAAGAAGGTAAGCCAAAGGGTTCACCAGGAGGGTGGGTGGCCTTTGAGCACATACACCATGATGCTGGTTGCCAGACAGTGTGCCAGGACTGGTGCAAAAGAGACATTTGCCTACCTAGTGTTTGATTGTTGGGCTGAGCTTATTGCTACTACAAAAGGAGGCTTTTGGGTAAGGAAGTAATTTTCCTGTACATACTCACACAAGCCTTACATCTGGTGGTACCTTGTTCTTCAGTCTGGACTTCTGTGTTATGAGCCATGTAGAGCCTTTTACTGTTTGTTTTGCATCATTCCAGTCACTTGTCATTGTACTGAGTGAACCTGTGTCAGTACTCTGACTTTTCCATCTGGGCTTTTTGATAAGGAGTGACCTGGCATTGAGCTTCTTTATGGCAGTGGTCAGTAGCTGACTTGGGGAAAGTGTGTAAATGCATGGGTGCCTCACAGCTCAGCTTCATGAAGCCAGTCCCTCTGTGCTTGTGACAGCTGTGTTCCCTGTCCACAGGTGAAGAGGAACAGCACGCCCCCCCTCTCTCTGTACGGACAGCTCCTGTGGCGGGAGTTCTTCTACACAGCAGCCACCAACAACCCCAAGTTTGATCGCATGGAGGGGAATCCCATCTGCATACAAATCCCCTGGGACAGGAACCCTGAAGCCTTGGCAAAGTGGGCAGAGGGCAAGACAGGCTTTCCTTGGATCGATGCAATCATGACCCAACTGAGACAAGAAGGGTGGATCCACCATCTGGCCAGGCATGCAGTGGCCTGCTTCCTGACCAGGGGTGACCTCTGGATCAGCTGGGAGTCTGGAGTCAGGGTGAGTCCTGGCATTTTCAGGTATTTGCAGGAGGCCATAAGGAAAACAAAGTCTCCCTGGCACTTACTGCAAGGATGGGCACACAGGTATGGCTTTTGCTTCTTGTGTAAAAGGTGCATGGAAGAAAGGATTTGCTAACAGGCTCTTGGCCAGCCAACAGCCTGACTTCTTTCTGCCTTCTACTGCAAGGCTCTGACTGTATCACAAGCCTCAAGCAACCATAACTAAATGTGTTTGGGACCCACTGGTAAATACAGACTAGAGTTTTGGGGGCCTTTTAGTTTTGGGGTGTTTTTTTAGTAAAAATTTTCTCAGTCCATCTGTTTTATTTGCAAGTTTAATGTCACTTCTTAACCAGACCTTTTTCCTCATTATAAAATCCATCACCGTGCTGGTCAGGGAGCGCTCCATGACTGTGAAATCTGAGTCTAGAGTCTCTCAAGGAAAGAGGTAAAAGACCCTCCTCTTGGGCCATCTGAAGGGAAAGACAGCTTGAACCTACCCAGTGTACATACTGCCCAACACAAAAAGTGGAGGCAGGGGCATCAAGTCACAAAGCTGACAAGGAGCATAATTGAAAGTGCTGCCTAAAGTGCAGCATCCGTGCATGGATGTGAGTGAGTTACTGCTGAAACCTTTCTGCCTCTCAATGGTGGTAGTGTGCTCTGGCACCTTCAGAGGGGTTCTTTCTTCTCACTTTGGTGCTCTGGGACCTTCAGAGGGGTTCTTTCTTCTTGCTTTGGTGCACATTCTTCTGTGCAGCATCCTCTCCTTCCCAAGGTTGGTGCTTTACACTCGTTATGCCTGCCAGGCTAGGCTCAATACCCAAAGCTTGCTGCACTAGGCAATGATTTAGTCTGTAGCTGCATGAGAGATAAGCCAGCACTTTATCAGTTTGAGCAGCCCATGCCTCCCTAAGTGAAAGTGTCAGGAAGTGAGATACAATGACCAGTCAACTGACTTCAGCCAGCAAATGACCTCTGTGTTGCTGCTCTGTTCTCATAGCTCAGTGCCTGCCATTTGAAATAGCACCTTGGGTCCTACTGCCACCAAGTCCTGCCCAGGGAAGATCTCAGTGCCTTTTCCTCCAATTGCTGCAGGTGTTTGATGAGCTGTTGCTGGATGCAGATTTCAGTGTGAATGCAGGCAGCTGGATGTGGCTCTCGTGCAGCGCCTTCTTCCAGCAGTTCTTCCACTGTTACTGCCCTGTGGGCTTTGGACGTCGCACAGACCCCAGTGGTGACTACGTGAAGTAAGTGGTGTTACTGGAGCTGATCTTTGTTTCTGATCTGTAGGCCAAAGCCAGTCAGTGGCTCACAGGTGCATGGCACTTTCTGTGCTTCATGTGTGCCACACTTTTTTCTGTTGCAGGAGGTATCTGCCCAAACTAAAGGGTTTCCCCTCACGGTACATCTACGAGCCGTGGAATGCCCCAGAGTCTGTGCAGAAGGCAGCCAAGTGTATCATTGGGGTGGACTACCCCAAACCCATGGTGAACCATGCAGAGACCAGCCGCCTGAACATCGAGCGCATGAAGCAGATCTACCAGCAGCTGTCACGCTACAGGGGCCTCTGTAAGTACCAGCAATTGCAAAAGTTTGTGTCTTTAATGGGAGGTAAAATACTGACAGGAAAGTCATGAGTTAAAATAGGTGTTATTTGTCTCTCTCTCTGGCCTCTCCTTGCAAGAGGAAGCCTGCCAAATCTGCAGGAAGAAGAATGGAGCAGGGAGAGCTCCATTATGTTCTCACACAGCTAAGAGTGGAGTTTCATTAGCTCTGAGAGCTGCTGATAGCATGGCACCATCCATATGCCACCAATGGTCCATTCTTCACTTTGTAAGAAAACCTAAGCAGTGTATTCTAAATAAATTCACTGCTGGATCATGGTGTGTGTCTGGGTCAGTGCAGCTCTGAACTCCTCCTGCTTTGGGATATGGGTGTGCTGGTTGGTGATCATTAAGGTATTTCTGTGAAAGGCTTCTCCCAGCCCAGGTGTGTTCTGATTCTTAACTAAGATCCTCTTGCCATTCTCTAGGTTTACTGGCATCCGTCCCTTCATGTGTGGAAGATCTCAGTGGCCCAGTCACAGACTCAGCTTCAGGGCAGGGCTGCAGCACCAGTACAGGTGAGTTGGAGCTATTTGTGTGCTTTTGATTCTCAAGTCACCTTAAAGGTTATAGGCAGGAGAGGACCCTTTTCTAATAAGAAGAGGGTGTGTAGCTAGGAAAACATAGATTACAGTCACATTTTTCACACATACACTTTCTTCAGCAGTCCCCAGTGAGCCTTCATTTCTTAAAGGGCAGAAGAGTAAGAGTTCATTAATGTGAATCTTTTATTGCCTGTATGGGATCATGTGCAGCCACTTGAGGGAGAAGTGCAGGTCACTGTAGGGTTAATCAGGTATAATTAAGCTGTCCTTTGTCAAAAGAGGATACTTTCACGTTTGTTCTGGGTGACTTAATTCTGCTTCCCTTAAAGATTTTGTGGTAAAAGTTTTCAGGGAGGCTGTGACCAAATGTCTCTGTGTTTGTGCAGTCTCCTTTCTCCCAGCTCTGTGGCAGGTTAGGCCAGGCTGTACTCATGAGGCCAGCTAAACATGGGGGAACCATTGCAGTGACTCTTCTTCCTTCTGCAGCAGTGAGGCTGTCTCAGGCAGACCAGGCTTCTCCAAAACGCAAACACGAGGGAGCAGAAGAGCCATGCCCTGAAGAACTGTACAAACGAGCCAAAGTGACAGGACTCCCCACTTCAGAGATCCCTGGAAAGAGTTTGTGACTGTGAGTACTTCCTAGGGGTGACCTGGCTTGAACTACCTGTTTCTGGAAGCTAACAGGGCTCAGCCTTTACTTCTCCTTCCACAGAGTGGGCTCACAGCCAGGTTTTCCCATCTGGTTGCGGGTCTGGGCTAGAGCAGGAGAGCAAGCAGGTCGGGTCATCTGCTTGCAATGCTCCAGATCCCAGGAGGGCAGGAGCTGGTCACACGTTCTGCCAACTTTCAGAATGACAGGGGAGGTCAAGGCAAATTCTCTCTTTTACTTTCTCCTACAGCCAGCAACAAGCACCTTGCAAGTGAAGAAGGGAGAGTGCTGAAGAGATGACCAGAAGAGTAGAAACTGCTGTCACAGAGGGACTGGAACTTGCCATCTGCAACAGAAAATCCAGGGTCTCATATAACTGTGTAATTCCAATAGCTGCCACAGAAGGGCATTGCATTATTTGTGCTTGGGAATATTTGGCTTTCTGGTCTCCAGAGAGCCAAATACATCTCTTTTCAGCCATGCCCAAAATCTGCCCGCATTAAAGAGGGCAAGAACTTTCTGTCATCTTGCTCACTCCCTCCCAGGTGTATCTTTCTTTTCTGACAATGACTCAGTGCACGTTGCTGCATTGATGTAGGAATCAGCATCTGTGCATCTCAGAAATAGTGAACATCCTTTCTCATCAATAGTACTTGGTAGTGATGTATGCTGATTAATTCAGATTATAGTAGGAGTTAAGAAGGAAGCTGCTACAGTATCAAAATAGAGTACCCATCCTACGAGAGAACAGGGAAAACTCAGTGTTTCTTTCATTAGGCTAGGCTGGTGAGAAGGGAAATGCTTTCTGAGTAAATCAAGGTGATGCTTATGTGGGATGGAAACAAAATGAAGGTCAACTGTAGCACAAGAACTGATACACTTGAAAGGCACTTAAAACTTTCCCTGCAAAAGGACCTTGCCACTGCAAGGTGAGCCATAGGGCTGTTGGCTGGAGTGGGCAGCTTCAGAGCTGTTTGACATCTGGGGAAGAGGAACTCTCTACAACTCCCTGATAGGAGGTTCTAGCTAGGTGGGGGTTGGTCTCTTCTCCAGGCAACCAGTGACAGGACAAGAAGATACAGTCTTAAGCTGCACTGGGGGAAGTTAAGGCTGGACATCAAGAAAAAGTTCTTCACAGAAGGAATGGTTGGGCATTGGAACAGGCTGCCCAGGGAGGTGGTGGAGTCACCATGCCAGAGGTGTTTAGGGAAAGATTGGATGTGGCACTCAGTGCCATGGTCTAGTTGACATACTGATGTTAGGTCATGGGTTGGACTCAGTGATCTCAGAGGTCTTTTCCAACCTAGTTGATTCTGTGACTCTGAGAAGGAGGATTTCTTCAGAGAATAAGATCATGCCTTGACATGAACAAAGCAGTATCTCAGAATAGATCTGATCCAAGTAATAAGGAAGCTACACCTGGGCCCAGCACTCTACAGCATTTCCTTCCCTGAATGAGAGCTCTCAAATGAAGCCTGTGTCTGGTGTGTAGCCTGTGCAGTGCCTCATATTGATAGAGGATGTATTACACATCAGCTCCTTGAAGTGAGTCTTCCTCGAGCTCAGAGTCTAGTGTCTGTTCTGTTTGCTCTTTTCTGTATTGGCATCTGTGTTTTGAATTTCCCCACTCCTGCAAACTCCTGTACCTGCCCACTGCTCCTCCTTGCCCCTTGCATTCACCTGGTGCTTTGTAGCCTAGCGAGGTGGTTGTGTAGCTTTCCTGGCTCTTAACCATACACTCCTTGCCAGGTCCTGTTACCTGTCAGGTCAGCACAGTGCTGGCAGAGTGCCTCTGCCTGCCACCAGAGTGCCAGGGAGGGTGGTACTGCAGAAGATTCTCTCTCGTGGCTCTTTCCAAGAGGAATTAGATTGAGTAGCTTGTCCCGTGCAATGGGCTGCTGTTTTCATTTGCTGTCCAAAACCTTTCATCCCTGCCTGACACAGATAGTGTGGGGCTCTATGTGAGCTTATGCAACTAAGTGCTTGGGGAGTACAGGAGTTGTCTCCCCCTGGGATAATCAGGTTCAGTTTTGGAGCCTGTGTTTGAACCCAGAGCAACAGGCCTGCAAATAGAAACTGAGTCAAATGTACCTGAGAAACCTGAAGTGGTTGAATTGAGTCTGTGAATAAACTTAATGAATAGCTGAATAACCTTTCCTTCCCATTCCCTGGGGCATTGATCTTATGTTCTTTTTCCACAGAGAATCCACTGGGCAGACTGAACAAGTAAACAAAGAGTCACTTTTCCTAACCTTACTTTGTTCTAAACTACTGTTCCTAGTCTGCCTGGTGGATAACCCAGTCATCAACAGGTCTTGTCCCCTTCAGTCTGACCCAACTGTTACTCCCATTGTCTTGGGGGTAGAAAGGTATAAAGAAAGAGATACTCCCCTACCCCCATCTTCTGCTGCAGAGAGAAGAAAGGGGGAAGACATGCACTTTGTACACATAGGTTACAGAAATTGTGACTTCTGTCATTTGGAGAGTTTCATGCTTAGGCAATGGTCTGTAAATAAAACTTTTTATAAATGTCTTTAACCCTCTTTTTGCTGTCATCCAAATTATTTCACTCTTGAGAAAATCCCTGTCTTCCATGTCCCTTCCATCTGCACAAGGAAGGAACTGGAGGGGGCTGGCTGAAAGGTCTGAAAATAGAAAACACACCTGGACATGAAGAGATGGAGGCAGAGGGGGAAAGAGCAGTGAGAAGGATGGCTGATGGAAAGAGCAGAGTGCTGGTCTGGTACCACAGCTGCATCTGGGTGGAGATCAGGTGGTTCAGCTTGGGGAGAGGAGCAGGAAAATTCTCAGCACATAACCTCTCCTCAGGTTTCCTTTAAGGATGAGAACAGTTGGTCTGAAGTGAACCTGATGGTCAGCTGGACAATTTGAAAGAGAAACAGCAGCTGCCTTGTGAGCAGAGCTGCTGGCTAGCACGGAAGTGCAGTCTCTTAATTTGCAGCAGATGTGTGTGCACTCTCCCAGGGGCTCTGTGCTCTACTGTGCATCTGAGGAATAGATCTGACTGAGAGTAGTGCAGCTACAAAGGTTAAATTGGGTCTCCTGTCGGGCCAGCGTGCACCAGGGCTGGTGACCTGACTAAGGGTCAGGTCACTAAAGGGTGAGCTTTTGATGCTTGGCATCCAAGCAGAAGGTAAGCTGCAGTGGTGGTGATCTGGCTGTGGGACAAGGCAGCACCCTCACCTTCTGCCCCAGGTCAGAGGCCAAATAACAGCCATGCTGCAGAGAAAACACATTTTGGTAGGTGGGGTGTGTGCTTTGAGATGGAGTTATATTAAAGCTCCCTGATTGAAGGCTGGTGAGTGTCTTGGGTCTTGCATGTCATACAGTTCAGTCTGTGCATCCAAACGGCAAAGGGGACACTTAGCTTGCCCTCAGGAGGCTGCCCCAGGTTCCTGTGCACGGTGACCCAGGGGGCGTGTGCTTGTCTCCACGCTAGTCCAGGAGTAACATCTCTGTCCAGTTTGTCTGGCCGGAGACCGAGACTCCTGGGAGAGAGCAGGACTGTATGCCTTGGAGGGCTCTGCTTGCTCTTCTCTGGAGGAGCAGCTGACGTCCTGGGTCTTGGCCAAGAGCTAATACCATCGCCTCGATGGCAGCCAGCTCTGCGGTGTGAGAAACGCCCATGGGCCCGGACGTCTCCTTAACGTTTGAACTGCTCAGGAGGTGCCACTCATGCCATCCAGGACTGTCACAGACAGGAGGGGGAAGTTCTGTTCAGGCACAAGAGTAACCTTGGGATTAAAACTTGATGCTGTCCAGTTCTGTGCACGGCACAACCTGCACAGTCTTCTGAGATCGCCTGCAAATCATGGAGAGGAGAGGCAGAGAGAACCGCGCTCCGGACGGAGAGGAAGGATAGCGGCGATGAGTATTCACCCAAGATACAATGCTTCTTGGGACATAGCTGGACTCAAAAGTGTGTCTGCCCTTTCTGGCGACAGACCCGAAACCTTGAGATGCGTTTCTTCCCGTCCTTTGTGCCTGTGGAAGGTACGCTTTTTGAATTCCCTTTGCAGTGCTTGCAGCCCTGGTAAGCTTCGCGAGGGACAGGGTTTGTACTGGCACTGCCAGACCTGTTGCCAGGTGCGGCAAACGTGCCGTGGGTGCCAAAGCGCAGCGTGGCTGCCTCCAGGGAGGAGACCCCTGCAAGTGGCCCTGTGTGCCCAGCCCCTCGCCCTGTGCTGCCAGCCGGCCCCGCTCCTGGGGCTGCTCCTCCCGGCCTCGGCAGAGCCCGGCCGTCCCTCGCACCTGCCCTTGAGGGTGCAGCCTCCAGCTGCGGGCACAGCTGGGGCCGGCCCAGCTGCGGACACATCTGCCCCGCNGGCTGCTTAGCCCGCCCACCCAAGCCATGTTGGCCCTCACCCCACACATACACCACTGCAGCTTCCCAGCCCCCTGCTTGGCCTCATGTCCCACTCCCACCCCACTCCCGCCCCCTTACCTGTCTTGTATCCTCTTCCGACACCTCTTCCTCATGGAGGAAAAAAGCTTCATCTCTCCTCCCCAAGGAAAGCCTTTTTCTAGCCCTTTCCTAGAAATCCCAGGCTTCTGCATCCTTCCTGCCCCTGTGAAACAGGAGCGCCAAGTGAGAGGGTGGGAGAGTGCCAGAATTGATCCTCTTAGCCATACCAAGTGCTCCCATCGATTTGGGATGCAGGGGGCTGTGTCTCTTCTGAAACCCAATGAGGCTTGTCACAGAGACTTCCGACGGCAGGGGCCAGGCCAGGGATGCCAGGGGGTTTTGGAGCCTCTGGTGCCTGCTGGGGGTAGCTCGGGGACAGGGAGGTGCTGGGTGGGTAAGGGAGGAGCCCTGCCCCTGCCTGCAGGTGTGGTGTTCACTTGTCATCAGGGGAGGCTCGCTGCTCCTGGCAGCTGTGCCTCCATCAGCCTTTGCTCTCTGCTGGCCTCTGCCACCCAGGGGTGCTGAGGGGGAGCTGCCTGAGGAGGGGGAAATGGTACCAGCTGCTTTGCATGCCGAGATTTTGGGTGTAAAGGAGGGGATGGTCCACACCGGGGACCACAGCTAAGATCATGCCCTCCTCTGTCAGGCCCAGCCCCTGAGGCTGGAGAACCCGTGGGTCCCTGTGAGGAAACAGATGGCTGCAGTCGAGCAAAGGTGGTGTTCAGGCAATTAATATTTGAAGGGCTCTGCTTCTGGACCCCGTTTGCTGGTGGCTCCGGGTCTTTGGCAGCTGCCTCGTATTGCAGCGCTGCCTGCGAGAGCTGCTGGGAGCTGTTGCAACATGGCTGGTGTGCCCTGCAAGGCGAGCCACTGAACGCTGCCTCTGGAAGCATCCACCGTGCAGAAGGGGCTTGGCCACCGAGCCGGGGGCTGAGCAGCCGAGCAGCTCCGGGCCAGCCACCTGGCACTGTCCTGGATGTGGTGGCTGTCCCCTGGGCACCCTCCTGCTCCCCCGCAAACAGCGATGCCCTGGCAGGGAGAACGAGCTGCTGCTGCTTGCTGTGCCTCAGACCTTTGGAAAAGGAGCCCCGTGTGCTGCCAGCCTGCTCCAGGGGAGAACTGACCTCGTGAAGGAGGCTGTGCAGCTGGGTGGAAAACTGGGGAATCAAGGCAGGAGTGCAAAATTGTCCCCAGGCACCAAGCTCAGGGTGTAAGTGGAAGAAAATGCAGTGATGTGTCTGAGCCTGGGGCAGGGTCTGGCAGATCAGAGGCGATGTTGTGGCGGGGAGTGTCATGCGAGAAGGGAGCCATGCTTGTGGAGCACTTCCAAGCCGGGTTATGTGTCACAGCTTGGTTTGTGCATGTCCCGGGTCCTGCATCCCTGCTGCAGGGCTCAGCGAGGGGCTGGACCCAGCAGAGAGGAGTGTGGTGCAGGGTGCAGGCTCAGGCCATGGCTGGCACTGAGGGCAGCCCTGCCCTCTTCCCCTGCTGGCTGCCTGCAGGATGAGGTGTTTCAGATTTCTGCCCTCCGGTACGTGCACCCCCAGCTCCGAGTGGTGACATGCCAGCCCAAGCATTAGGTGATCAGCTGGCTTGAATTGAGAGAGGGCTTGGTCCTGGCCAGCAAGCAGACTGAAGCTCTGAAGAGCCCAGGCATGGTGGCCTGGCTGTGATGGTTTGGTGTTGTCTGAGAAGTGGGAGGAAAAAGATCCACCTATCTACTGGGCAGGAAGGCACCTAGGGAAAGAAACCCTTAGGGAGTTATTTCCAGTTAGGTCAGGAGGGGAAACTACTACTCAGGGAGCCCTGTCAGAAATCACAGCCCTTTGGGAAGGGAGGGGGTCTCTGGGGGAAGAAGTTCTCTCCATCTTGTTGGGAAGTTCAAAGGTGTGCCTTAAACTGAGGCAAAAATCAGTTCTAGCACTGTGGTTTGTTTTATGTGTCTGTCGTGCTCATCTGGAGCTGTCAGCAAAGCCTCTTCAGAGGCAATGAATGAGCTGGGTGTTGGAATGGGGCTGCCTGTCTTCTTGTGAGGGGAGATGAGAGGGTTGTCTCCCTCCGATGGGGAGACAGAGGAGCCTTCTCATCAGCTGGATAAAGTCTCTGTGGCTGTTGAGATGGAAGAAAGAGACAGGGGCCAGCCAAGTGTAAGTAGTGTTATTTTTTCCACCCGTGCTGGTTACAGGACTTGCACACAGCACCTAAGAGCAGAGTATCAGAGTATGGCTCGGGCAGCTGGGCTTGTTCATCACACCATGTTGCCCTGGCCAAATCCCTGCATGGAAAATCCTCTGCAGGGGATGGAGTCAGGAGAGGCACAGCAGCCAGGACTGATCATAAGGCTGCTCTTAGGACTGTGATCAAGCTGCTCCTGCCATGAGCAGGTAACATCTGCCTCCTTTCATGCACCCACATGTGTACTCTTGCTCACAGTTCCCAAGAGTCCCGAGTTTATCAGTTCTCTTGCATAGAGCAGGGCTGCATGCTTTCAGGTGCCTCTGGGCACATCCTTCAGGAAAGCACTCAAAACCTGCAAGGACAGGATTCTCCCACCCTCTCAGATGAAGACAGATTCCCACATACCTGTGAGGCTGTGGCTACTGGCAAGGGAAGTTGGCCAAAATGCACATACAGGTCCTGCTCAGACTTTCACTGCCAATGATGGAGCTGAGAGGAATCAGAGCTCGTTTTGCTGGTATTTTTAGCCTCTTTGAGAAGCAAGAGAGGAAGGAAGGGGTGTTTCCAGCACAGGGAGCAGAGGAAGGTAATGGAGAGCCTTTCTTGTGTTTCCTAGGAAGTCCTGGAGCATCCATGTGAGAGGAGCAAGGGGCGCAAGTAATACGGAGATAGCAATTTCTTTATTCATTGCATTAATTGAGGTTTCAAGCAGATGAGGTGCCTGCAGGCAGAGCTGATAGGGAAGATGGAGTGCTGGATGCTGTTCTTGTGGGGCTGAGTGACAATGACCACAGAATCACGAGTGACATTCACCAGTGGTGTGGCACTGGTGGAGAGAGAGCTTGCAACAGGTCAGCTCAGCAGGGCAGTCCATGCCCTGAGCTGGGCTCCTGTGCACATCACCCACTTTCATCTGTCCAGGAGCAAAGCTGGGTCCCAAGTGGGTGGTGGGAGATGCACCCATTACTTGAAGCTCCTGAAGTGGGTGTCAGTGAGGGGCAGGAGAGCAGTGCTGTGATGGCAGTGGGGGTGCCACCCCACTGTGTATCAGAGTGGGGAGGGGGATGCCCTGTCCCCATCTCAGTGTCACGGTGGGTGCCTCTTCTAGGGCTGCTGTGGCTTCACCTTGATGGGGCAAGGAGGGAGTGGGTGTGGTGGAGGATTATCTGAGGGCACTGTGCCAACATCTTGGCGAAAACACCTGGTACCTCTCCTGGGAAAGACCCCTATTTCCTTCAAGCAGCAGAAGAGGGCTGGGAGCTGGCAGAGCAGCTCCCCAGGTGTTTCTCTGGCCCTCAGCGTGGGTTAGAGGCTGGGGAAGCCTGGGATGATCCTGCCTGAGGCAGGAGTGGGTCTGGGGGTTGGGTGGGGGCAGACAGGGAAGGGGCAGTGCTGCTAGCACTGCTCGGCGCTGGCTGGGCTTGTCCCGCCGGGCTGGAAACGCTCTGCCCTTTGCATCAGCGCTCCACCTGGTGAGAGGCCGCACAGGTGCTGCTGGCTGTGTCCCCCGCTGTGGAGGACAGCAGTGCTGCAAGGGCAGGAGGAGGCCAGGTGCTGCGGGTTTCCATGATGGGGTTAGCCGATCCCCTGTGCCCACTGAGGGTGCTGAGGAGCCGAGTGCTGGAGCGAGACCAGGAGCCAGGCTGGCTGGCTGGCAGGCAGAGGCAGTCAGCATCCCCAGCAGAGTGCAGGGACTTGGCACTGGCTCAGCTGGGGAGGTTATTTTCTTTTTATTTTTTTCCCCTCCAGGACAGCTGATTCCATCTATTTTTAATGAGCTCCCCCAGGTTGCGCAGTGAGGACACAGAGCAGCCACAGACTGCATCGGGGCAGGCAGAGAGGCAGCGGGCACCCGGGGCTCAGCTGTCAGCTCCCTCATTACTCCTCACAGCAAGTCTGGGGGTTTTTGTGTGTGTGGGAGTGTGTCCCCCAGTGAAGGGGGGTCCTCCTCAATGCAGCTGCCCTTGAACATGGAGTCGAGCGCCGAGGAGGAGAGCTGGCTGGAAGATCAGTGGGAGAAATGGTAGGGGACCGGCTGGGCCTCGGGGAGGGGGGACTGCAGGGGAATGAGGGGCAGCCCCTGGCTCCTGGGCACATCACCCTCCTCTGTGAGCGATGGCCACAGGACAGGAGCAAACTTGGCACGCAGCTGAGCCCAAAGTTTTCCTGGCTGCGTGGTAGCCAGGCACCAGCGTGGCAGAAGGTGTCTGGACACCTCCAGCTGTGCCCCAGCGTTGGCAGGCAGGGCCAGCGCTGGGAAACCTGCTCAGCATGTGCCCGCGGCCAGCAGCACGGACAGGGCTGGCTGTGCCCAGCCTGCAGCAGGGGCGCTGCCACTGCCAGGCTGCCCTGCAGCCCCCGGCAGCCCCCGGCAGTGCTGTGCCTCCCACGGGACCCCGCAGTGCTCACTGAGCCCCCACTGCAGGGAGGGGGGAGGCCCTGAGCATTCGCAGTGGAGGATGTCCCACCCTGGTGACCCGTGTAACCAGAGAAGAAATCAATTTGTGCTTTGAAGGCTCATCATGAGCCTCCTGCTCGGCGTTGCTCCCTCCCATGGGCAGCAGGAGCAGGCGAAGGGGGGTCCAGTGATCCCACCCTGTGCTGAGGGCTGTGTCCTTGCCTTCCTGCTGTGTCTTGCAGGGGCTGCCTCCTTGCTGGCTGTTCCCAGTTGTGTTCACCCCAGGAGACCATTGCTGGTGGGGTCCTCAGAGACACAGAGGGAAGATGCTGCTTCCCCCATGGGCTTCTCCTGCTCTTTTCCCTCTCCAGGAGCTGGGACAGGGGAGATGTTACCTCTCCATGGCACTGGGTTGGTGCCATTGCAGGGGGAGCCCAAAGATGTGCAAGCAATGCTTAAAGTGAGAGTGGGAGCTCTGCAGGTCACAAAACATCATTGTGGTTCCTTTCTCACTGCTGGGGGCCGAGCCAGAGAGGGGTGCTGGGCTTGGCACAGCCCTTTGACCCAAGTGTCTCCCAGCCAGAGGAGCTGGGAGCAAAGGGAAATGGTGGCAAGCAAAGCAGTGTCCATGGCCCTCCGGAAAAAACTCAGGGGTCTGAGTAGGTTGGCCAAGGACTTTCGAGTCAGGCTCTTTTATTTACCCCTGAGGTAATGAATAAGTGAGAAGAGCATTGAGGTACCACCATGTTGAAATCTTTTAATGCTCAGAATCCTGGAGGCCTCACCACTCCCCCGGGGCTCATCAGCACATTTTCAGCTGCTAAAAGGATCTCTCTTGTTTTGGAGGGGTGTAATGAGTCTGTGTGGCTGGGGCTGACAGCCCTAAGGGGCCCCTGAGGCCGTGTGGACCAGCTCAGCAGCACTGATGATCACAGGGATGCCCATAGTCACCCTGGGAAGTGATTCTGGTGCAGAGGGAAATCGCTGCCCTCTCTTACTGCAGGCAGCTGGGCTGGGACATCACCCCCAGCTGCAGCTCAGGGGCTGATTGTGCCATAGCTGAGAGGTTTGCTGTGCTTACAAGTTCTGTGGGTCTCGATGTGGCCACCTGGCCCAGCTGTGTCCTGCCAGGACCCCCAGCCTTTGCCCTGCTGGGCGTCAGTGCTGAGCTGGGACAATCCCAGAGGCTCCCTGGGACGGTGTGAGCAGAACAAACCTCCTGTGACAGGGCCGGCTGTGCTGTGTATTCCAAGTTCTCTCAGCCTGCATGTCCCTGCTGTCTTTGGTCAGGCTTTGGGACACACTCCTCCTGCCTCCCAACAGCCATGGACCATGCCAAGCCCAGCCATTCCCCTCTGGGAAGGAGCTGCCTTCCCAGTCGTTCTTCCTCCTAGAGACTGGGAGAGCCTCTCCCAGGGTGTCAGTGCTGCTCCCAGGCACACAGCACCCTGCACCCCACTGCCCAGCACTGGTGACCAGGCCATCTCCACTCCCTCCAGGCTCACCCATGACATCAGCCTCGAGGAATTTGAGGATGAAGACCTCTCTGAGATCACTGATGAGTGTGGAATCAGCCTGCACTGCAAGGAGAGCCTGGCCACCCGGGTAAGTGTGACTGGGATGGGGAGAGGGATAGGGATGGGCAGAATGTGCCAGCAGGGCTGGCAGGACCATCAGCCCACATGCAGGACCACCAGATCCCCAGACAAGTGATGCTTTCTCAAGGAGCCCACTGCCATGGCCCCAGCCCCCTCTGCTTGGCAGTGCCCTCTCCTCACTCCAGCACAGTGCAGGTCCTTTCTGAACCAGCCAAACTCAAGGGAAAAAAAAAAAACATCTCAAAGCTGGTGCATTTTGGTTTCCACTGTACTATAGGGGCTGGAGTTTGTTCCTCAGGGATGAGCCCAAGGATTTGGGTGCAAATGGGGGCATGCCCCCATTTGAGCAGGATGACCAGAGAGCATCTGGCACCTGAGAAGCATTCTCAGGAATCAAGGACATTTGCAAGGTGGCACCAAAGGTCCCACCTGGGCTGTGCTCCTGTCCCCACGTGCATCCCTGGACCTGGGGATGCAGCTGGGCTGGCATGGTGAGGGCTGTCCTCTGCTCACCCGAGGTGTTCTCTCTGGCTTGCTAGTTAGCTTTAGCTAGAGCTGTTCACAGGTCCTTAGGAGGCTGGAGACCTGGAGGCTCCTGAAACAGGGATGAAGGAGGTAGCTCTGACACCAGCAGGCAGCAGGTTGAATGAAGATGGGAGCTGGGAAGCCTGTACAGGTGCTGCAACTGGGTCTCCCATCCATCTTAGAGCATGGTGTTAAGAACCTGATGGGGTTCACACCTGTTTGAACTTCCCTAGAAGGCCATGGGGGCAAGAATGTGGAGATAAATTGATAATTACATTGGATTTGGAAATATGCAGGGTGTTAGAGTAAAAGCCACAGCCTGAGCATCCTCACACCACTCGAGGAATCACACACACACCACCTGAGACTGTTAACTGCTGGGGGCAGAGTCTCTTTGCAGCAGGCAGCTCCAGTAAGCTGACAAGTGCCCTTTTCAACCCCTCACTCAAACACACTCCCTCTAAGGCTGACTCCCCCTCCTTCAGGCTCGACCCTAGGTTTCCTGTAGCAAAGCCCCAGGCACAGATTTTATAAAAATAAGTGGTTTAGTGATACAGCACCAGGTCAGCTTAAGCTGGGTGCCTGTGGAGAGGGACCCTGAACAAAGAAACCCCATGGCAATTCTACCCATACAACTCATGCACCCACCCCTCAGACATTCTCCATGCACCTCTTGGTCCAGTGGTGATTTTTGGTCTGGGGTCTTCTAACATCTTACTGGGTTCTTTCTCTGTGTCTGTGCAGGCAGGCCATACACTGTTCTTATCTTGTGGAGTTACAGCTTCTGCTGACAGCTGGAGTCTCCTTGTCTTCTGGTTTGTACTTCTGGTGCACCTGCTCACTGGCAGAGCATGGGGAAATAAAAAAGCCCTAGGCTTGGGCTAAACACTATTCAGCAACAACCACAGCAACACCAGTGTGTTATCAATGCTCCTCTCATAAGAAAGGCAAAACACAGCACTACACCAGCTACTAGGAGAATGAACTCAATTCCAGCCAAAAACATCTCTAGGTGTAAACTAACAGCTTGTGGCCCAAGGCTTCAGCAGATCCAGCTAATGGTGTTAGGCAAGTAAAGCTGAGCAAACAACATACTAGATCATGCAGTATTGTAACTCTATGAACCCATTCTAACTCATTCTACTTAAAACTTACTTATTTAAGCTAAGAACTAATACCTCTCAACACAGAGTTTCTGCACTTTGTCCATGTGCTTTATGCTAAAGGATGCAAACACTGGAGGAGCAGCCAAGTGGTTTGAGAATCATTCTGTCCCTCAGAGGAAATACTTCCTCTGCAAAACTGATAAAGACCCAGTGAGGACAGGAAAGGCACAAGAATTTGTCGCAGATTTAAAATTAGAAAGTGAATTTGTGTCGTTTGGAATCCCTCACTGCAGGCAGGACAGTACAGGCAGACCTCATCCCTGGGAGGTGAAGGTTTCTTGCTGTGCTCCTTGGTCTAATTCATGACCTTCCCAGCAAAAATTTGTCTGTTCCCAGATATGGGGCTGCTGCTCACTATCTCTGCTCCAACTGCAGCCTCCTCCTGCTCTAGGATGTTATGGCCAGACTTCCCTGGGCCAGTCTGGGCTCATGGGCTGGGTGTGCTGAAGGGAGGAGGGATAATGCTGCAGGGAAAACCAAGGGCAAACCCAGAGCTGGGCATCTGTGAGGGCACAGGCGCAGCGAGGGCTGGCACTGGGAAGATCCTGCTGCCTGCAGTAGGTGAGGCACACAGAGACTGTGGGTGTGCTGCTGCATTCTTCCCTTACCCATCCTAGTTACCCACTGCTGATAGCACCATTGGGCTCAGAGCAGGATTTTTTTTTTCTCTACAGATTGACAGCTCTTGGCTGAAGTTTGGCAGGGAGGGGAAGGGGCAGGGGGCACTTGCAGCTCAAGTGCTGCAGCCCTTCCTTGATAGGGAGGAAAAGCAGTCTCTTTTGCTCCTTTGAAACAGTTTAGTCAGGGGTTTCTGGATCCTTGCACTGCAGTACAGAGACCTGACCCTCAGTAGAGGGTTTGCTCAGGCTCTGGGAGCGAGCCCCGTGCTTTCCCTGGGGACAGCTCAGAGCTGCTTTACACAAATGTCTGGGTGCACTGAGAGTCTGCTGGAGTGGGAGGGGGAGGCGAGGCTGCCGTAGGGGAAGCAATGAGTTATTCATAAACACAGCAAAGGAAGAAGCTTATCATGCTCAGAAAAAAGTGCCTGCTAAAAATACGTCCAAATGGTTTATATGGGACACGGAGGATTGCCCGAGGAACAGAACCCAAAGTGGTGACAACAATGGCTGTGAGAGGGGCTTTTCAATCCCAAATGTTGAAGGCAAGAGCCAGGGAGCTTTCCAAGCTGATTGCCATCCAGAGGGAGCTGGGGGCGACAAGGTTGCAGGATCTGCCTGATGGAAGCAGTCAGGCCCAGGGGGAGCAGCGTGGCCGGGGCTAGTGCTCAAAACAAGGACAAATATCAGTGGCAATGCTTCTCCAGTCGCTCACCCACTGCAGGACTTCAGCAGGGACACTGTGGGGAAATGACTCCCATGAGAGGGTTTTTCCTGTGCCTGCAGCAGGCAGAGCCCTGCCTGTGCTGGCTTTTGTCTGACAGTTCAGGAGATGGCAGCAACCAGAGCTCTTGGAGTGGCTGCCAGAGCTGCTGGGGCTGTTTCTTCTCTCATGGCTCAAAGGGCATCCTCCATGCAGCTGGAGACATGGAGGATATTCAGCTGCAAAAACCCCACCTCTGCCTGCTGACGAGCTTGCAGTCACCACAAACAGCTGATAACACAGGCAATTCAACTCCATGATGCCAAGTTGCTGCCTTTATTGCTGGCTGCAGCAACCTGTGCATGTGCAAGCTCCAGTTAGTGCAAGGAGGGGGCCTTGGGGAAGCACCCACTGACCTTTAAAAACACACAGGAGGGACACTGGTGCCTCTTCATCCAGCAACACAGCCACAAGCAGTGTGGTGGCTCAGCACTTGGGTCCAGCCAGGCTGGTGGGATGGGACACCTGCTCCTCACAGTCCCTACAGGCCACAGTGGCCACCCTGTTCCAGAAGGGTTCAGGGAAAGAGTGGAGCTGCCTCCAGCCAGAGCACAGGCACCTCCAGCAGGTGACTGGAGTGCTGGGCATCCCTCCCATAGGGCCTCAGGTCTGGATATGTGCACATGCGAGGAGTGGGCACAGAGGGCTTGTCCTAGATGAGTAAGACAAGGGGCAAGGAGCTGCTGGTCCAAGTGGGCATTACAGGGAAGGAGGAGCCTGGCTCCTTTCAGAGGTGTGCAGGAAAAATTTCAACCCCATAAGAGAAAAAATAGTAGTAGTAGTGCAGTAGATGATGCCAGTACCGAGTGTGGTGGTGGGTTCTCCACCTGTGAGGATGTTCAGGTGTGTTGGACGAGACCCCAAGTGCCCTGCTCCAGGCAGGGGGTGGACTGAGTCTGATCAAAGTAATGACATGTTTGGATGAGCCCCAGCTGCCAGGACAGGAACTAAGAAAGGGCACAGTCTGCCTTGGAAGGAAGAATCATGGGGCAGCCCAGGACCTCAAAGGATCACCTGGCCAAACCTTGTGTGGGCAAGGGAGTCTGGGTGAGACAGTCTGGCACACTCTCTAGTGGCGTCTCGAAAATCTCCAGCCAGGAGGACTCTACCATTTCCCTGGGGAGGTTGTTCTGCAGAATGGCTGTTCTCGCTGTAAAAAACGTCCTTGTTATGTCGAGATGAAACCGGGGCGTGCACGTTTGTGTGCTTCGTAGCGATTGTGGGGGCTGCGTGTACCTGCAGACAGACGCCAGCCGGGGATAAGGTGCCGGGGAGCCCCATCACCGAGGGAGGGAGGAGGGATGGAGGAGGGATGGAGGGATGGATGGATGGATGCTGCGCACCGCGGCGCGGGGCGGCGGGAGCGGCGCTGCCCGGCTCGCAGGGACACCGCTGCCCCTTTAAACGGCCGCGGCCCCNCCGGGGGTCCCCGGGGGTCGCCGGGTGCCTGAGCACGCCTTGCCGGACGCTCAGAGCCCCCCAGCACTGCGCTCGGCGGGGCTTCTTTGGGGGGGCTTAGGCGCCGGGCGGGTCCTCCTTTAATCTCTACTGCCGGGGTGGAGGGGGAGCACGCCAGGAGTCGTGTCGGACGGAGATGTGCCCCACCAGGGTGGCCTGGCAGAGGATGTGCCCGGGATGGGGCAGCACCAGCTCTAGGGCACGTTGGTGACACCCGGGGCCCCGTGCCTGGCAGTGGGGACCTGGTGGTCTCCGCTCCTGAGCGGTGGTGCCTGGCAAGAGAAGCATTAATGTCAGAACCCCGTACAAAATCTGAGAGACAGAAAAGCAACGCCCAAAATGGTGGCCAGGAGGACAAGGGGGTTCCGTTGTCTTGCTCATGCTCAGATTTTGTAAAGATTTTGGATGGTTTTAGCCAAGACTGCCTGCCCCGTACAGCCGTGGTGTTACTGTCACCCTTGGGGTGGATGATGTTTTGGTGCCCTGCATGCTGAGCCCCCAGGCAGCGGCTGGAGTCCCTTTGCTCTGTCGCTTCTGCAAACTTCACAAACCCACGCAAAGTGCGCGACGTGCAGGGCTATTTTTGCCACCCTCCTCCATTCAGCTCTGCCTTCTGCCAAGTAGGAGGATTTTCATCGCGGTGACGTTCAACTGAGGAGCATGAAGTGAGAGGCAGGTGTCCCCGTGGGTGACAGATGGGGAGTAGTTGGAGCTGGGTGTCACCAGCCCAGTATTGGCAGCTGATGCCAACTCTCTGCCTGAGGCCATGGGTGGGAGGAGGAAGGCACAGAGCCAAGGATAGGCGCCCGCAGGCAGCTGGCACCGGGGACAAAGGCAGCAGGGCTGGGGAGGCGGGGAGATCCACTAAGCATAATGGACAAGGGGACAGCAGCAGCCTTGTCCCACCCTGTGCAGGGACCCCGAGGAGCAAGCGGGTTTTGGCAGCCACATCCAGCTGGGGGAGGTGGAGAACAGCAGAGCCCTCTCCCAGACACTCGGTCACAACCAGTGTCTGGGTGTGGGAGCAGGCATCTGGAGAGGGATGGGGGTGGGGGGAGCTGCAGAGATGGTAGGCTGGGGAGGGGAAGCTGATGGTCCCCTTGCAAGGAGATGGTGGAGGCTGTGGAGCTCGCTGGGAGGTGTGGGCACAGCTGAGCTGAGGACACGGGGAATGAGAGAGGGGGCTTTGCTGCAGCTGGCAATGGGAGCCTGGAGCCAGCAGGGATGGTGGCACAGGTATGCTGGCCAGATAGGATAGTGCTGTTGGTAGGATCTAGTGAGAGGCTGGCTGGAAGGTGCTTGGGGTTCCTGTTCTGGATGCCTACCTCTAGCCAGAGGCACTTTCTCCCAGTCTACAAGCCCTGAGGAGAGACAGGGTGCAGGGCATCCCTTGGGGACCAGCCTGAAATCTGTCTCCACTTGTGTGAGGCACTGCTTCCCCTTGACCTGCCCAGCTCCCTTCTCCTACAAGCAGTCAGAAGAGGGACCATGGCCATGTATCCTCTCTTGAATGCTCAGCTGGGGCACCAGGCACTCTGCCAGACAGGGTGTTCACAAAGCAAGGCATCATCCCACCCTCTGCTCCTGTGGGGCCAGGATCCAGCCTGGTGATGTCTCAGTTGCTGCTGGGCACTCTGTGATCATCATCCCACACAGGTGGCCTGGAAGTGGTGAGAGGAACATCCCCAGCTTCTCAGAGGGCAAGAAACAGCTGTTGTGACTGGCTAGGTTCATCGTCTAAGGCTTGTGAATGCCTCTCTGCCCTGGCAGGGCATCACAAACCTCTGATGCTCTGGCCCTGTGGGGATGGGTGAGCTCAGTGGGCTGTGCCTGCTGCATTGCTGCCTCCTGTCCCAGTCCAGGCAGCCAGGCTGGCTTGTGTGAGCTGGCCCCGTGGCACTCTGCACGCAGAGGCCATCGCTGTGACAGCTTGCCTGGCCCACATCCCGGCCCGTCGTGTCCCTGGGAAAGGCTAGCAGGGACGTGCTGTTATTTGCCTTGGCACAGGAGGGACTCATGGAGGCCATGGTGGGAGGTTGCCAAAGCTCTGTGAAGGGGGTCTCTCTCTCCCCTCAGGGAGGCAGGGATCTGGCAGGCATGGTTCAGCAGTGTGTGACATGATGGAATTTTGGGGCAAAAGCTTCCTTCATGTATGTGGGGAAGCAAAGTAAGGACAGGGCAGCTCCTGTGCTGCTGGGAACTGCTGCAGGTTGGTGATAAGGCCGTGAGAAAATCCAGGAAGTCCCAGCAGAGCTTTGGTACTTAAGCAGAAGCTAACAGTGGAAAATGCCACTGCTGCAGCTGGGGCAGAAACACTCAGTGCCCTGTAGGAGGGGCTGGGAGAGTGCAGCCAGGGAGAACCTGGGGATGGAGGAGTACATGAGGGCTGGCACTGCACTGGGCAGGATGTCACACCCTGTGGTGTGGAACTTGTCCCCCATCTGCAGGAGGGTCCTCATTAGAGGGGACTTGGTGCCCTTTGGTCCCCGGGTCTAGCAGCGAGGCTGAGCATGTGTTCCCTTGTGCACATGCATGGCCAGCCACCCAGGGCTGGGCAGGCAGGGCACAGCACCCACAGAAACTCTCCCAAGCATGGGAGCATGGATGGCCTGATCCTGCCTCTCCTCTCCAGCTGCTCAGGATTGACATCTCCCAGTGAACTGTATATGTGTGTGTGTGTGTGTATTTTTCTACATACACGGTAGCTGTGTACACCCCTGTACACACCCAACACAATGGCTCCAGGGGCAGGCATTGGTCTGTCCAGCAGCTGGCTCCCAGCTGAGCAGCAGCACACCTGGTCCTTGGGGTTTTGTTAAGCTGGGTGGTTTGAAGGTAGGCCAGGCTGGCAGGATGGGAGCAAAGCATGCGGGCAGGCTCAGGTCTTGAATTTTTTGTCTTGGGCCTGTCCAGCTATGGGTTTCTGCAGTCGAGTTTCCCCTGGTGGGTGGATGCAGCCCAGCTGGCTCCTTGCCCACCCTGCTTCAGCCGTCATGCCAGCTCTTGCAGCAGCAGCATGGTGAGGTGTGGGGCTGGTGGGGGGTCTCCCCGAGCATCATGTGCCCCAGCATGCCCAGATGAGCAGGGTGCTGTGGACCCGGGGAGGAATGGGTGCTGCCTTGCCACATGCTGTTTACTGNCAGCACCCACAGAAACTCTCCCAAGCATGGGAGCATGGATGGCCTGATCCTGCCTCTCCTCTCCAGCTGCTCAGGATTGACATCTCCCAGTGAACTGTATATGTGTGTGTGTGTGTGTATTTTTCTACATACACGGTAGCTGTGTACACCCCTGTACACACCCAACACAATGGCTCCAGGGGCAGGCATTGGTCTGTCCAGCAGCTGGCTCCCAGCTGAGCAGCAGCACACCTGGTCCTTGGGGTTTTGTTAAGCTGGGTGGTTTGAAGGTAGGCCAGGCTGGCAGGATGGGAGCAAAGCATGCGGGCAGGCTCAGGTCTTGAATTTTTTGTCTTGGGCCTGTCCAGCTATGGGTTTCTGCAGTCGAGTTTCCCCTGGTGGGTGGATGCAGCCCAGCTGGCTCCTTGCCCACCCTGCTTCAGCCGTCATGCCAGCTCTTGCAGCAGCAGCATGGTGAGGTGTGGGGCTGGTGGGGGGTCTCCCCGAGCATCATGTGCCCCAGCATGCCCAGATGAGCAGGGTGCTGTGGACCCGGGGAGGAATGGGTGCTGCCTTGCCACATGCTGTTTACTGTTTGGGCTATAAGGAGGCTTTGTTCTTCTCCTCAGGACACTCTGAATAACAACTCTCTGGGGAAAAAGCACAGTTGGCAGGAGCGGGTGTCCCGGTCGTCGTCCCCTCTGAAAACGGGTGAGTTCTCAGGCTTTAGGCCAGGGTCAGCTCCTTGCACCTCTTCACAGTGCTCAGGAGCCTGAGGCAAGTGGTACTGGAACCAGAGACTGGGGAGAACATACCACATGGATGCAGGGTGCATGTCCATCTTGCTTTCTGCAATTACCTGAAAGGAGATTGTTAGTGAGCTGGGAGCTGCTCTCTTCTCCCAGGCAGCAAGCAGTAGGACAAGAGGAAATAGCCAGAGAAGATCTAGATTGGATAAAAGGAAAAATTTCTTCATTGAAAGGTTGATCAAGCATTGGAACAGGGAAGTGCTGGAATCACTGTCCCTGGAAGTGTTCAAAATNCGCCGCCGCACGGGGCCAGCGTCGTGGTGGTGACCAGGGGCCCCGAGGCCCACCGGGACCGCATCCGCTACCAGACGGATGTGAGGCTGGAGGCCACGGAGGAGATCTACCTGACACCCGTGCAGAAGAACTCGGACCCCCTGGAGACTGACAAGCCCTTCCTCTCCCAGTCCAGTGAGAACCGCATGTCCATCAGCTCTGACATTGACACCTCCGGCTATTCAGCCCTGGCAGGGAAAACCAACCCCTCCATCAGCGAGGAGGATGAGGTGCTGGACTACATGTCCTCCCCTGACAAAGCAAACCTGCCCAGGGCCTCCTGTGGTGGTGGGAGTGCTGGCTCCCGGCCCGGGCACAACCTTCAGAGAGCCTCCGTGAGTTCGGACACCAGTGCCCTCTCCTATGACTCTGTCAAATACACACTGGTGGTGGATGAGAACGTGCAGCTGGAGCTGGTCAGCCTCAAGCAGTGCTNAGGACAAGAGGAAATAGCCAGAGAAGATCTAGATTGGATAAAAGGAAAAATTTCTTCATTGAAAGGTTGATCAAGCATTGGAACAGGGAAGTGCTGGAATCACTGTCCCTGGAAGTGTTCAAAATTGTGTAGATGTGGTGCTTAGAGACATGGTTTAGTGGCGGACTTGACAGTACTAATGGTTGGACTTGAGACTCTTAGAGGTCTTTTCCAACTTAAATGTTTCTGTGATTCTCTAAGTTTGGGTGGCATCCCTGGGCACCTTCCCTGTCAGGGAGCATCCCCCTCTGTGTGGCTGTCTACGCTGCTCTCCTCTCCCTACAGGTGAGCAGACCCCTCCCCATGACCACGTTTGCCTGAGTGATGAGGTCAATCACCAAAACAGCACAACCTCCACCAAAGACCGGGGCACCTCCACGGAGAGCCCGTGCCGGCGNGTGGGAGTGCTGGCTCCCGGCCCGGGCACAACCTTCAGAGAGCCTCCGTGAGTTCGGACACCAGTGCCCTCTCCTATGACTCTGTCAAATACACACTGGTGGTGGATGAGAACGTGCAGCTGGAGCTGGTCAGCCTCAAGCAGTGCTACTCAGGCTACAGTGATGAGAGCGACTCAGCCACAGTCTATGACAATTGCATCTCTTCACCCTATGAGTCGGCCATCGGCGAGGAGTATGAGGAGGATGCGCTGAAGCGTGACTCAGTCTGCCTCTCCGAGGACTCCACCCCCGAGGCAGACATCCACTTCTCCAAGAAGTTCCTCAATGTCTTCATGAGTGGTCGGGCACGCTCCTCCAGTGAGTGCTGGGCACTGGGGGGAGGTGGGCTGGTGTCTGCCTGGCTGGGCAGCTCTGCCTGTCACTGGTACATGTGCAGGAGGTAGGGAGCCACCAGGAGACATCAGCCCTGCAGCCTGTGGCTTTGTCCCTGGTGGTCCAGGAGACATGGTGGAGCTTCATGAGCGTCAGGTGGGGGTGGCTGTAGGTGTTTGAGGCTGCACTGAGGCTTGCCCAAGGTGTGGCCATGCTGAGGGGGAGGTTGAGTGAGTTCACAGGGGACCATCATATTCCTGGCATGCCACACTCCTCTCAGAGCCCAGAAGAGCGTGGTGGCATGCTCCAGCAGGCATGACACCCATGCAGGTGTCACAGCTGTTTGTGCTGGTGCAGGGAGGTCTTGTTCCCAGCGGGGACTGATGGGCACCAGCACAGTGGCTCCAGCCATGTCTCTCTCCTGTGGTGTCACATGGCTTTGTCCTGGATGAGCCATCCTGCAGGAGCCTCAGCAGACAGCCTTGCCCATGTCCTTCTCTTGGCTGTGATGCTGACCCTCAGTGCTGACATGTCCTCCTCTGCCTTTGTCCCCAGGTGCTGAATCCTTTGGGTTGTTCTCCTGCATGATCAACGGGGAGGAGCAGGAGCAGACTCACCGTGCTGTCTTTAGGTGAGCTTGCAGGCACAGGCAGTGTCCCCAGCCTCTATCAGGTGGGGCTAGCACAAACTCCAGTGTTTCCAGTGTGGGGAGCCCTGGGGAACAAACCAGTGCCTGTAAGTCGTGCCCTGCCCAGGAGCAATTTTTTCCCAGGCTGCTGCATGGGCAAGACCTCCAAGGGCAGTCAGGGCCTCTGAGAACAGCTTGGATGGTGCAATAGGGGATACCCTTGCATTAGGTGCCAGATACTGCTGCCTGTTGAGCCCAAACCTCCTCCAGTGCTTTATTTAGCAAGTCAGGTCCCCACCAGGGCACTGCCTGGGTTGGTGGTGGGTGTCCCAGCAGTGTGCCAGTGAGAAGGCCACCAGCACTGCTAGCCTAGCTAGTGCCTCTCTGCCTAGGTTTGTGCCTCGCCACGCGGACGAGCTGGAGCTGGAGGTGGATGATCCTTTGCTGGTGGAGGTGCAGGCAGAAGATTATTGGTATGAGGCCTACAACATGCGCACAGGAGATCGGGGCATCTTTCCTGCCTACTACGCCATCGAAGTCACCAAGGACCCAGACCATGTGACAGGTACCAAGCCTCTGTGTGCAGCCTGCTGGTGTCCCCAGCTTGCACCACATCCTCCCTGCTGAGCAGTCTGGTGCTGAGCAGCGGGCTGAGGGGAGGAACAAACCCAGCATCCAACAGGGAGCGATGAGCAGGTTCTGCTGCGATGCTGGGAGTTGGTAGCTGATGTTGAGGAAAGCTTCTCCTGGGCAGGGAAAAGCACAGAGGTTGGAAGATGGAGAGGGGAGGTGGAGATCAGCCCACATAGCTGGTCACTGGAGATGATCCCTGCCATGTGCTCTCTCTTCCAGCTCTGGCCAAGAGCAGTGACTGGGTGGACCAGTTTCGGGTGAAGTTCCTTGGCTCCGTGCAGGTTCCCTACCACAAGGGCAATGATGTGCTCTGTGCGGCCATGCAGAAGGTAGTGTCCCACTCCATCCCAGGGAGCAGGAGTGCCTGCTCCTTGTGGCAGCAGGGTGGAGCTCAGTGGGGAATCACCGTGACTGCTCACGAGTCCCACAGCTTTGTCTTTCTCTTCTGCAGATTGCCACCACGCGCCGCCTCACTGTGCACTTTAACCCACCCTCCAGCTGCGTCCTGGAGATCAGTGTGCGCGGGGTCAAGATTGCTGTGAAAGCTGACGACTCCAAGGAGCACAGCAAGGTAGTGCCCTGCTTCCTGCTCATCTCATCCCTTCCCTGATTGCTGCTCTGAACTGCCTCCTGCCCTCTGTGCTGCAGGCCGTGATTGCATATGAAAATTAAAGGTCTCCACCCCCCGTCTGAGGGTGTGAGGGACACCATCATCAGCAATTTAGGCCCACCATCAGGGTCCCCCATGCCTCCCAAGGCCCCAGCTCTGGGCAGTACTGCCAGCTGATGCTCTCACAGCTGCCAGGCTCAGCACTGTGCTGGGATGCTGCAAGCTGAGCTGTTCCTGGTAATCTGTCAGCCTGCTTCTAAACCTTTCTGCTACTATTTTGAGTGGTGTCCTCCAGATCTGCCCTGTAATCTCTTTATCTGGCAAGGGCAGGCTGCTGATTAGCATTCTGCATAAGTAGCCTAGTGAAGCACGTTGGGATGCTGAGCAGAGGAAAGTGAAGGCTTTGCAGCAAGCTGTTGGGAAACCTCCTTCCAGCTGGGGGATAGGAGTAGCTCATGGCTCTGAGTGCTGTGACAGAGCTGGGCAGAGATTTCTACAAGTCTTGCCTCTATCTAGAGGATGCCATCAACTTAGCTGCAGTTTAGACTTGTATAAGTAAGTTTTCATTTCTAGCTGGGACCCTTTGACACCCAGGCTTGAATGACTTGTTTAGTTCTAAGTTATCCATTGACCTTCTATCTGTTGGTGTTTTTGAGAGCCATTTTAGTGAAGGAGGGCTGTGTGTGCTGGTGAACAGCAGCACTGACTCTAGCCTGAGTACAGTCTGACTCAGGGCCTCCAGGGAAATCCTGCAGGAGCTACTGGCGGTAAAGGCAGCTGGGGTGAGAGCCATCAGGGCTGCCTGGAAAAGCTCCCTTGGTTCAGGTGCTTGGAGCCATCCTGAAACTGCTGCTGATAGCAGCCCAGGATTAGGCTCCAATTAACTTCACTTTTCAAGTCTCCAAGTGTGTATTTCCAGTGGCCAGAGACCAGCTGCCCTGCAGGGGGTGGGGAGAAATGTTCTGACAGTTCCCCTTTCTCTCTTTCTCCCCCAGGTAAACAAGTGTAGCCATTTTTTCCAGCTGAAGAACATTTCCTTTTGTGGGTACCATCCAAAGAACAACAAGTGAGTAGCAAGGAAGTGCAGTGCAGCTCTGGACACCAGTACCTCAGCAGTGAGGCTTTGCTGCCTGCCTGCTCTCTGGGGGTAGCACGACTGGGGCGAGGAAGGAAAGAAGAGTTTTTCCAGAGCCCTGTTTTGGAGGGCTCCCCTTCCCCTGTGAGCCCAGTGCTGTAGCTCTGGACATGGGCTGTGGCGTGACCCTGTGGTGGCCACCAGGATTTATCAGCGGGGGTCTCAGGTCCCAAATCCCTATGCTTAAGGGTGGGTATACCTCAGAGATGCTGGGGTACCTGTGCCTGCTGGTCCAGTCACATCCACTTTCTTTGCCCTCAGATATTTTGGGTTCATCACCAAGCACCCTGCTGACCACAGATTTGCCTGTCATGTCTTCGTCTCGGAGGAGTCCACGAAGCCACTGGCAGAGTCTGTAGGGTGAGTCCTGGGTGGGCAGGGAAGGTGACTCATAAAGGGCAGAGGAACAAGACAGCCAGGCTGAATCCTGCCATCTCCCCCAACATGTGGGGCTTGGACCTGGCCTCAGGCTGGCACCTCTTCCCCAAGAAAGATGCTTGGCATGAGAGCCAGGGCTGACAGGACTATGGACAGTACTGGAACAAGTCCCAGTGCAAGGCTTTGCAGGCAGATGGCTGAAAGAAATGTACTGTGCAGGGAATCAGAGCAAGGATGGAGGCCCTGTGGCTCTGATGGCAGCTCTGGGGCTAATGCAGAAGAGGTGAGGGTGGGGGGAGTGTCGAACAGGCCACAGGGCAGGGAGTGAGGGTCAGGGTGGAGATGAGGATCTGTAATTGCCTTGTGGGGAGGCTGCTGCTAAGCTTTGCCTGGTGCTGTGTTGCAGGAGGGCTTTCCAGCAATTCTACAAGGAGTATGTGGAGTACACATGCCCCACAGAGGACATCTACCTGGAGTAGGGGCTGGTCCAGGCACCTCCTGCACAGCCAGGGCTGCAGTCTCGCCCCTTCCCCGTGTCGTGCATGGACAAGAGCTGCTTTGAGCCTGGAGGAGGAGCGGGCCGGGGGCAGGGCTCCCCGGGGCACGGAGCGCCGCCTCTTTTCGTGACTCCCCTTCCTCGGGCTGGGGGGACGGGAGGGGGGAGGGCTGGACAAATTGTGTTTATTGTACAAAATACTCTTAGTTTATTCTATTGGAGAGGCACCCGCTGGGTGCCCTGCTTGTGAGCAGTTGTGGGGGGCAGGAGCGTGCTCGTGCCCTTTCCAGCTGCAGGCTGGGGTGGACAGCATCTCCTCCTTGTGACCATGGCACAGCTTCCTGTCACATCCATCTGGGGTGACTTTTAACTGCAGTGGCAGAGTCAGTCTCTTGCAGTATGATGACACAGCAGCTACTGAAAACAAGACCCACATGCTGGCTCCTGCTTGGGAGATGGGATCACCTCCATCACCCTGGGGACATGGCTGCTGGGCAGGGGTAGCACTGGAATCCCCAGTATGTCCTCTGCCAGAGCCAGAATGAGATGAGACAGCTTTCCCCTGCCTCTGTCCTCATCCCCACCCCTTCCAACTTGTATCCATGCCCTGGGGAGAGAGAAAAATTCCCCTCATTCCTCCCTGCAGTAACTATACCCTCGGGAGGGAAGCCTTTCTCTGCCCCTTTCCCCTCTCCCCCGAGCTGCAGGTGGCAGAGGCAGGGCAGGGGCAGCCCAGCTCAGTGGGGCTCAGCCCCTGCACGAAGCTGGGTGTCTGCCTGAAGTGGGGCAGGGAAGGGCTAAAGGCTGCCGGGAGCCGTGCGAAGCACCAGGGAGGTAGAAGAGCTCTCCCGGTCCCTGCAGCCAGTGACCTCTGTACTTCAGCTGGATCTGCTGTGATGGCAACTATTAAATATGATGGTTCATGGAGCAGAACTACTGTGCTGTTTGTTTCCCACTCAAGGGGTTTAGGCCCTGGCTCCTTCTTTCCCTTGGGACCCCAAGAGGAGCTGGAGCTTCTCAGCATTGGCCCGAGAGCCCTGGCTGCAGTCCTGGGAGGCCAGCGATCATACAGCGATCCGAAGGGACTGTTGGCAGCTGTTGCTCCAGGCCTCACCTGCTGGGCTGTGGCTGGCACGGGGGCTCGCTGGCTCACAGGCTCCCACCCTCGTAGTGCTGCAGCACGTCCAGCCCGTCGCGCTCGCTCTTGGCGGCCGCACGGCTCCGGAGCCCGGGCTGCTTGGGCTCGATGCCGTAATCTGCGGGCACAGCAGAGGCTGGGCTCACTCTGGGACAGCCACCCACCTGGAGGGGTGAGTGCATGGAAAGGGGCGGTCAGAGGGGCAGGGAGAGCACTGTACCATCCACCAGGCCGAAGTGCTTCTGTGGAAGTTCCAGGGGAGCAGAGAAATCCTCAGGAACTGAGTAGCTGTCCCTACAGAGGAAAACAAGGGCCAGGAGTGAGCCAAGGTCCCACAGCACTTACCCAGGCTGGCACAAGGGCTCCCACATGCTGCAGCTCCCAGCTGGCCAGCTCTTGAAGCTCGGTGCCACAAGTCCCAGCCCACACCAGGGACCCTGGGGAACCTGCAGGTACCGGGGCAGGGAGGAGGAGGAGGGAAATGCCATCACCTCTGGTGCACAGGCTGTGGGAGGGCAGCCCCCAGCAGCAGGGCGAGGAGCAGCAGGCTGCACAGCATGGTGCACACTGACCGGTTCCACTGGTTCCGCAGCCAGGTCACAGAGGGGCCACCCTGGTTGCCCAGGGCAGCTGCTGGGTGGGGTAGGGACATGGCCCCTCCCAGGTGCTGCTGCTGTCTCTTCCTACCTTGGTGCCCTTCAGGTCCTGGGCTGCCTCTGCCTGGGCCCTGCCAGCTGCTGAGCCTCAGTGCTGCTGGTGCGTGTCCCTCTGTGTACCCAGCTCCAAGGCTGTCCCTGTCCTTCAGCACCTGCTTGTGCCTTCCTCTCAAACCCTCCAAAAGCAGATCCTTTCATCTCATCTCAGTAACACAGGCCCCCTCCTGGGCCCTTTATTATACGTGGCACAGCAGACTTGATGAATTAATTGCTTCTCCTCTGCCCTTGGCCAAGCCCCCACGCACTGGCTGGCAACCATTCTGCAAACCCTTTTAACACACATTGGGTGCTAGGAAAGCAGCTCTGTGTACCCCCAGGAGAAGCCCAGGACTCTGGGGACTGAGGCAGGCACTATTACATACTGTAATAATTATATATTATATTATTACAGAGGCTACAGGCATCAGCTGAGCCCCTGACTGACAGGCCAGAGCATCCCAGGGTAGACAACTGCAAAAGCTGCTCTTTCTGACAAAGAGAGACCTGCTGGAAACCACATACAAGAGATCCCATGCAAAGAGGCAGAGGCTCTTCAGCTCAGTTCTCTCCATTCAGTCAGTTTATTTAACAGACAAATCTGCTCCAAGCAGATGGGCCAGGCACGGCCAACACAAGCAGGTTGTGGGTCAACCTCAGCGCCTTGACATGTGAGACAGTGCTCTCCAAAAAACCACTGCACTGCCTGGCTTTATTATAGCACAGCTGTACAAAAGAAGAAAAATTAAGTGCTTCACAAAAGAGGTTGCCCCATCACCATCACTGCAGCCAGAGAACAGTCCAGAGAAATAGGTGGCCAGGCTCTCCCCACACATGTAGTGTCCATCATTCACACCTAGATCTGTTAAAAAAAATCAGACAACCCCCTCCCCACTCTGCAGAACAGGAGCTTCTCATTTATGATTTAAATGAAAATTAGACATTATCAACATCCCTTCCCCAGCCTGCTTGCCCTCCTTAGGAATGTCCAGCCATTGTTTTAGTAGAGAGTAATCATCTTCTTATCAGCCCCAGTTATAGAAATAGATTTTCTGCCATGCAGGCAAGTAATCCATCAGTGGCCCTGAAACAAGAGAACAGAGGGATTGTACATGTAGAAAGGCAACAATTTAAAGCTGTGTGTCTATGGGGTATAGTCCCCACTTCTCATTATCTAAACAACCCCAAATCTCCACTTACACAACTCAGCTGAACCCAAGAATAGAGCAGTTACTTTTGCTAAGATGAAAAGCAACACTGCAGTGTGGTGCCAGAGATTAGAACAGGACCAAGTGGGGTGTGAAACATCATCAGCATGTGTGTGGTGTGGGACACCAACCACTCCCTCCGAGCTGACACGTTCAAACTCCAGTGGGAAAGGGGGTCTGCAATGTGCAAGGGGAAAACCCACATGCAGAGTCAGGAGAACACTGCTGTGACAGGGAAGAGGGAAGATAACTCAGCAACAGTGAGCAGGTGCAAACAGAAGCATCTGCTCTAGAGCAAAAATGCTTACGTTGCACAGGGTTTAATGCAGGCTCCAAAGCCTCTCTGAAATCACTAACTGGAGGAAGTGGCTCCTGAGCTAGCCAGCTTTGTGACCTCCCCAAAGAAAGGGCAATCCCATGATGCCAGGCTGATGTTAATGTCATATCACTGCCATGAATCACTCCACAAAAGGATTAACACCATGAGGGGAAGAGTGGGGGGAAATGAATGCTGGCCTATAATAAAGGGATCTTCTGGTGAAGAACTAGAACACAGACCTGGTTTGGCCCTTTGATTTACAGTCAGTTTCTGCCTGAATCAATACTTCCAGGCACCCATTACCCCACGTGTCCATGCTACAGACTAGGGATCAAGGAAAAGAGTTCAGAACAGGGCTGCAAAGCTGGGGCCCTGGTGTACCAGCTGAGGTGCAGAAAGGAAGCCCAGGAGAACAGGCCTAGGTGGCAGACACTGAGCTCTGCAGCCTCAGGGCACACAGAGGTTTATTACTGTCATCAAGCCAGGAAGCAATTTATCCTTTCCTACAGCATTTAAAAATTACTCAAGCATCAATACAGGGTGCTCTACTGCTAACCTCTCTAGGGACTTCCCAATTCCTTCCCCAGTTTTGAAACCAATTGAAAAATGCTCCCAACAGCCCTCATTTTTCTTCACCAGACAGAAATGGGGATATAACAGTGGGACCCACTTACGTGTGATGAAGCCAACTCCAGGCACATAATCGGCCAACAAGCGCAGAAGGAGGAGGATCCTGCCCCTAGAAAGGGAGAGAGTATGAACAAGTCCAGCTGGACATCTCCTGCCCCAGCTGTTGAAAACACAAACAGCAATGGCAGCTATTACACAAGGGCTCAGATTAACCTGGTCAGAGTCACCCAGTCCCCTAATGCTATTTCAGTTAAACAGAAAACTTTCAGCAAAAGCCCAGCAAGGGCCCCTTACTCTGAGTATCGGTCATAGAAAGGAGATCTCAGCAGGTAGTACAGCAGCAGGATCGTTCGTCGCCTCAGCTCCGCCCGCTCTCGCCTGTTCAGGTCTTTCAGATCACTCAGCAAACTCAGACTGGAAGGAGGGCAGAGAGCTAAGTCACTGCAAAAGCAGCCAGCAGGGAAAAGAAAGCAGGTTTCTAAAGCCCTCCACTCTCAGCTCCACGCAGAGCAGCCCACACCAGCTCAGAACAGAGAACACTGTAAGGGTTGTAGAAGACCTGTCAATCTCTGAGCCACAGACCAGCCCCGGTGCGTATTTCAGTAGGGCCTGCCCAGGACTGGGGAATGGGGAAGTGTGATGCCAGCCACCTCTAAACCAAGCACCAAGAAAGATTCTTCATCACACTGACCTCGAGATGTCCAGGACTGCTGAGAGGAGCCAGGGTTTCCATGATCTCTGGCCCCATACTCCCAAACTCAATACTAGGAACGCACAGTCAAGGAATGAAAAGATGAATGATTCCTAACAAGAAGCATGCAGAGAAGTGATCCCCTGCATACCCACACAGTTCTGCCAAGTGCAGGCAAATACACACTAAGGAAGGGCTGGGGGCCCGGGGAAAAGGGCTGGAGGACTTGCACCCTCAGCTCTCCAAAGTGTAAGGAAGGGAAGAGCCCCGAGCCCCGTGCCCAAGCCGAGCAGAGGCGCGCAGGGAGCGGAGCTGGCGAGGCACTGCCCTGCCCCCGGGCCGAGCCCGCAGCACCCTCTGCTGGCACCGCGAGCGCTGGGAGCCCGCACGGAGAGGGGCAGGATACGGTGGAGCAGGGGGCGGGTGATGTAGATGGATTCTGCGATGGTTTCTTGGAGACCCAGAGGAGTGGGAGGCTGGTTCATCTCCTCCGCTCTTCGGCTCTGCGATTCCTCCCTCTGCTGGGGGGACCCCCAGTGCCGCGACTGCAGGGAAGGGGCTGAAACGAGCAGGTCTGGTCACTAACACAAATAAAAGCTTTGTCCCAGCTGGAAATTACATATCACACGACTGCTAGTTCACTCCACCTGGCCCTGGAACCCTTCACCCCCCTGGCCAGAAAATCAGAATCAGAAAAAGGTAAAACTCCTGCATTGACACAGAACAGTTTAATAATTGAAATAAAGTAAAATAACAATAATAACAGTAATGAAAAGGAAGATAACAAAACCCAAGAAACACGAGTGATGTATAACTGCTCACCATCCCCAGATGGTGATGCCATTCCAAACAGTGATTGGCTCCTCCCAGCCAACTCCCCCAGTTTATACAGTGGGCATGACGTTCTATGGTATGGAAGATCCCTCTGGCCAGTTCAGGTCACCCATCCTGACTATGTTCCCTTCCAGCTTTTTGTTCATCTCCTCACTAGCAGAACCTGGGAAACTGAAAAATCCTTGACTTAGAGTAACCACTACTTCTCAACAACCTACAATATCAGTTATAGTAACGTTATCAACATTATTCTCACACTTAACCAAAAATTCAGCACTGTACCAGTTACCAGGAAGAAAACTAATTCTATCCCAGCCCAAACCAGGACACTTTCCTATCATGTCTCCCTGCTTTCTGCACTGTGAAGGTGTGAAACAGGAAAGCTGGAAGAGGTACTTGTAAGATCCATGCTCCTCAAAGCATAACCATGACGAAGAGCTGTCTCTGTTGCACAGCTCACTAGGTAAAACACAATTTAAGTTCTAGCCTTGCAGCACATCTCTGGTTGCTTTGATAACCCCACCCACAGCAGGCTCAGCGAATGGCAAGATGTGTCCCAATACAAGATTCTACCCTTTACTGCTCACACCCATGTCATCCATGAAGGCACAGTGCAGGAACAGCTCAGGCTGAAAAACAGGCTTGGTTACTTACTGCTCTGCAGAGAGCGCACAACACGGCTGGAGCGCCTGCCAACATAGGTCTGATCCTTCCCTGAGGAGTTGTCTTCCATACCTGCAGAAGAAAACAGCCACAGGGGTAAGGCTTCAAAGCAATACATCGAATTGCTCCCTGACATTGCTCAGGTCTAGGGCCTCTTTCCTCATCGTTAGACCAGGGCACCTGCAGCCTGACTCATGGTTCAGCCAGAAATTCCCAGTTTAGACTTCTCCATCCCCTCCTTCCAGATAGTAGGACAACCCTGCCACTAAGCTAACTCGTCCTCTGCAAAGGGTGGAAAGTTCAACACAGCTCAGCCTTGAGTACAGACACCTTATGGTTCCATGTGCTGCACAAACCACTGCTCTGATAAGTAATTCTAGCAGGACAAGACATGCGGCTCGGCAAGGCACCAAGCCAATGATGACAACACCATGGGCTCACCTTGAGGGTGGAGAGGCTCTTGCTTTTCCCTGTTGAGTGGAACGATGGGAGGAGACATCTGGATGCCAGCTTTGTACCACAGCAGGAGCAGAAGACGAAGGATGGCTCTGTGAACAGACATGTGGCAGTCTTCAATACCAGACTGTGGAGTTGGGTTCCTGTTACACTGGAGAGTTGGCTTCCACAGAAGAGGGAAACGCTCAGGTCTCCTCAGAGCAACTGGCAAGGTGAGAGGTGTAAGTGCTCCCTTCTGTGGCACAGCATCCAGTACAGTGGGGCTCCAAATTCCCCCAGCCTCAGGGACTGGCAGCTCAGTCCTGTGTGGGGTTTTTTCCAGGGTACTATGCAGTGCCCTCCAGGTCCCCTTTCCGAGCGCACGCTGCCCCTTCCCCTCTGCCCGCAGCACTTACTTAGCCAGCTGGATGAGGACAATGATGGTCCACCGGCCCATCTCCCCCCACACCCTGGCTGTCCCCATCTCTGCAAAGACCTCCACGCATTCTAGCACACTCAGCCAGGTCAGCAGCTTCTGCTGGGGCAGCGACTGCAAAACACAGAGGGGAGGAGGGGGACAGGATGCAGGTTCTGCTCGGGAGTTAAAGAGGGCAGAAACACAGCCCAGTCTGGCAGGACCCTCAGAAATAAGCACTAGATGGCCTTGGAAGTCACAGCTCCAGAAACAATGTCTTCACTGCAGCTGGAGCCTAGACACAAGTCCACTTATCTGCCTCCAAGCAGGGACTGAGACATCACAGTATCACATGGAGTTACTACTCCAAAACCAGGGAGAACATCCCATCTGTGTTCTATATTGCCTCTACCCCAACTGACCCAGCAAGATAGCCTCCTGGGTTGTGGCACTGTGCCTGAGCTCCACAGCAAAACTCTCCCCTCCTCCTCATCCCAGAGCTGAGACACAAGACAAGCTCCTCTCTGGACAGAGCTGATGAGGGAGTGTGCTTGGAGTAGAGGGAAGGGGACCCAGAGGCCACAGCCACACCAGAGTGAGTGCTGGCTGAACACAGCATCAGTTTAGATTTCAGGCATGAATCCAAATACAGTGGGTGCTCTTCCACTCTAGGTCTCTGCACTCCACATGGGAACTTACTACTGCTGTCAACCACAGAGTCTGATCCACTGAAAAGCATCAACAAAGACAGTACAACTGAAATTCTATTCAACTTTAACCAGGGAAGCAAGTCTTCTGCATTTCTGTTTGTTACACACCTGATGCTCCATTCAGGGAGCTGTCTACACCCAACTCACACACTGGGCAGGTTTGTAACAGAAGAGCTCGTCTGGAAAAAAACAAACTCTTCCCCATTCCCCAAAGGGTTTAACAAAGCTGGGAGCTGGCCTGGGCTCATGCAAGAGAAGCACAGTAGCAAGGAGCTTTCATTTGTTTTACTCAATACAGTATGCAAAGGAAGAATCTGACAGATGGAATCAGAGCTTAAGTGCTCCAGAGCCACTGCTGTGTAAAGAGCAATGGTTTATTCATCAACACCTCTACCTAACTCAAGTTCTGAGCTTCTCAAAAAAGCCTGTGGAGCTTCTGGTGCAAGTCAGGGCCTGATTTCTGTGGTCCAGGGAGTGCTCCGGCCACGCCTCCAAGCCAGGAGCTACGGGACAGGGCTGCTGTTTTACTTGCATTCAGAGGTTGCCTCTGGCTTCTCCATACCTGACCACAAAGAGAGGCCACAGCAAAGACCTGTTAAGTTTCTACAGACACTCCCTGAAAGCTCCTGCAAGGAGAAAAGCTTGCGTCCCAAATCCTCCTCCCACACTCTCCAGCCTTACCACTGGCAGGCTTTGCTGCAGGTCCTTTCGGAGAATCCAGTCGTTCAAGAGCACTAGGAGGTTGGAGGCAGAGTACACTGGAAGAGAACAACGCAGAATGGATGCACAGAAAGCAAGCCAAACCGGCCCTGCTGGCTCTGTCCCTGACAGGGAAGGAGGGTAGCAAGATGTGCACACTCCTCCCAGGAGCTGCCCGAGAGCGCAGCCAGTCACGGACGAGAGCAGGGCCCGGGGAGCAAGACCCGCATGCACCCGGGCAAGGGCACAGCACCGAGCCGCTGCCCACCTACCCAGCTCCGACAGCGCGTGCGAGTCCGAGAAGCGACCTGCGGAGGGAAGAGAGCGGCTGCAGCGAGCGCCCCGAGCCGGGGAGCCCCCGCTCCCCGC